>NIUQ01003989.1:0-15244 GCA_002796945.1 Plectus sambesii
CATAGGCACATCAGGTTCATAGCCACTTTGTCCTTGTTCGTTGGGGTAAAAGATACCGACCGGCTCCTTATAATACAATCGCGACTCAGATCTTGCTTTCTTCATCTGGTGATCCATTCTCTCGTGCAGTGACAGCTTTTCGCTCCCTTCCTTTTTCTCCACCTTTGCCGGGACTGGAGGTGACATAGGGAAAGCTAAGGATGAAGATGAGCTCGGAGAAGATGAGGATGATTGAAGTCGACGAGCGTACCGCAGAAATGAAATACTGCGGCATATACAGGGCACGGATGATGACAATGACTGCATTGTCTTTTAATATCTGAAAATTACAAACTTTTAAATGCAAGTAATGGAAAATTTTAACAATTTAATTATGTAATTGGGATTCTAAAAATGAATATAACCAACTTAATATAATTATGTGGATTCATGAAGTTTTATACAATGTTAAATATGATGAAAATATATTAACTTCATAAAGTCGATCCCAGGCGGATGAAAATCGATGGGATATTTTGCAAATTTCAGGGTTTTTTTCAAGTAAGCCCTTATTTTCCGAATGATAGTCCCCTAAAAGTTCTAGGCTGAGGGTATTCGGGCGTCAGTGGTCATATTACCACTCTTTCATTCCAATGAAGAAAACCATTTAAGATATTTTGGCGAATAAAACCGGCAGTAACAAGTTAAAAGCCTACGAAATCTATGAAATTCTTCAACATGTGGTCTTAGTTAGCTTCCCATCCGCTAGAAAGTGTCCGGCCAAGTCCGGAACCGCTTTCAGAATCGAGGAATTCGGCTGATCTCGTCGGCGATTTTTGACTAGCGTTTACACGGTAACAGAAAGATTCTGCGCATCCTGAACAAGGTTTCGTTTGGAGACCGCATGTTCTGTCCCACTGATGTTCACAACGTTCAGCCCCATTGGTAACCCAGCACAGTTCCACTTAATGCAGAGCTGAACATATCTTCTAAGCAGAACGCTAGTTGTGTTAGGGTTTGAAAATATTTCAATTATTCGTTTCGGTATACGAAGCGGCCGTGAGATATGGAAGAGTGCGTAACATCAAACAAGTCTCATAACAGGTCGGAATAAAGACAGCCTATGTAACTTTGTGTGGACAATGAATCGAATGTCATTGCCTCTGAGGAGAAACGTGACTATTTTATTTATGTCGCCCGAAGCGTCTCAGTCGCCTCGCGTCTCCCTACAATTGAAACGCTGCCAATCTATGTGGAGTAGTAATGTTTACCAAAACTGATACCACGGAGAAGTTTTTTATCTTCTTCGTTACACTGCGTAAGTGGGAATGAATATACTCGCATTCGCAAGTTGGCGTCTAATTTTTGCTTATGTTCTACTGATCAACTATTGATCAAATATCCACAGTTTTATTCATCATTTCATTCATCCTCGTAGGTAATCTGATCATACTTAGGGTATTATGGGATAGAGGAACTCCAAGGAATACCTCTTCCCCCACATATCTCTGTTGTTCCTCCCTTTTATCAGAACTTCACGACTTGCCCTTCTTGCTCTGCATCTAATATTGCTTAATAATGTATTTCGCTTCTCAATACACGACTGCTACTTCATTTGTTACATCGCTGCACCTAAACGCAGTTTTTACTGTGGGCAAAAAAACAAGTCTAAAACCAGATGACAACTAAACGCCATCACTCAATGGTCGGCGCGACGCGCTTGCTTTCGTATTCATTTCGTTTACGATCTGTATTCGGTCTCAGTTCCAGTTCTCCCAATACCACGCATGGTCGTTTGTTGCTAAATTGCACTGAAAACGCCACTTCCATGGCGACATTGAATATAAATGACAGCTCCACAGATCCATCCGTTCACAAATCCATCCTGGATAAATCTCGGAAGAGCAGCGTTCGGAAAGAAGTTCGATTCAGTAAGTGCTACTTCAATATACCGTTAGTAACAGATTTTCTTAAAAACACGTCCTCCTGGACCTTATTTCTCTACAGCTCAGCCACTTAAATTTGAGAAAAGTTGGTGGTTTCTCAAACATTTGAAACGCTGTCATATACGGCTAATATGTGATGCTCGGCCAACTTTACTCGGATTTAAGCGACTGCACTATAGTCTAATAGAACCCTGGCATCCATTCTATATACACTTTAATGAACCCTTGAATCCATTGGTCTATATGGGTCCAACAAGAGGATCAATGAATCAGTGGGATCACTTGGTCTACAAATCTGTGTAAGGACTTTGTTCCAGACTACCCCCTTTTGCCATGTGAAATAATCCAAAACTGATATTTTTTATGTCAGAGAGCGACTGCGACAGTATGATTGATAACGAAGGCAGAAATCTGGCTCATATGATGTACTCACCAGACGGCGTTGTAAGCCTCGATGATAACGAAGCCTTACAGAAATCTATGCAACGACAGCCGCCTAGCCAGGCGTCGTCTGTATACAATGCGCCGTGTTGCTGTTGCAAATCTTTCCCATGGTCCAGGAGAGCAGTATCGCCGGTCACAATTGCTATTACGAGTCACAAAACATATGGCTCGACCGAGTTTGTAAAGATGTTTTAAAAACGAATTGTATTGACTGGCAGCAGCGCAATTGACGGCATCGAGGAAAGTTGACGAAAATAGGCAGTCTCACCAGAAGTGAACTGCAGCGGGTGCTGGAAGAATCTGTACTATGTCTACAGCGGTTCATTAACTGTAAAAACATAATGAAAATGTTGCGAATTAGATACTGTGATAACTTTAAAGAGACGCTCAAAAATTGTAAATTATTCACAGCGTTAAAAGCTGCCTTAAAGTCACGAAAATATCATCTCTTCCTCTTATTTATTACGCTCTACCACTGCAGAGTTTATACTTTGGGCTAAATCACAGCGTGCAAGTCGATTTTCCTTTGATATCAATCGACAAACAAATATCATTCTTAGTTATTGATCTGGAATAAAAAACTCTGTGAATAATTGTAATTGTTCTCCACTGTTTATTGTTATACTAAAGAACTTTTTGTGCTTCTAATTTTGAAAAGCGTGCTACTATGTGTTTATATTGAGCCCTGCTTGAATTTGAATAAACACGGCAGTTTGTTCATTCTCGGTCTCCCTTGTAATGTTTTGAGTAAGGAACAGCTTTTCGCTATTTGCAGCTTTCTTCAGATAAAATATCACGAACAAACCAATCTTTCTGCATCACTAAGGTACTGAAAGGATTAAGTCCATCGGTGCAGATGGAAACTTGAACTCGGATTATTTATGATTTAACTGAATACCTACATTTTTTTCGTTCGCATTTTGCTGCTCTCGGATCTGAAGACAAAAATATTGCCATTAAACGATCGTTTAACCACCAGGCAATCGTAAAACCGCATTCTTCGAATGAAACTTAATTTTCGGTACTTCGTATGGCGAGCGCGTCATACCCGTCTGATTCATTAAATTTTTTCGGGCCTTTGAGGCTTCCCCTGAGTGATATTGTCCAGAGGGCCTAATGAAAATACCGTTGTGACGGCCGTTACAATTTCTAGAACTGCGGTGGTTCGTCAGTCGTATTGTGCGCGGCGAAATTTGTCACGTGCACATCACAACTGACCTTTTTCCTTGGCCTTCTCGAAAGTTTCATAACAATATGATAATAATAATTGTGATCAGAGCCGTTTAGTAGATGCCATGCTGATTGAGAATTTCTCAAGCGTTCAATAACTGAAGGATAACCAAGCTCAGCTCATAATGCAGATGTCAACTTGCCATTTTGGCGATATTTTCGATTGAAATCTTATTAAAAGAACTAATTCGCTTTTATGATTGCTTTTGAAAATTCGAATAGTATTTCTTAATGTTTAAATTCTTTGAAAAACAGTCAATCTGTGAAAACTCTGCGAAATCGTCAGCGACAGCGCGTTAAAGCAGCGCGCTTGTTTAGCGGCGCCACCGCGAGAGCGCGCTGCGTACGCGGCCGAAGGGCGTCGCCGCCACGAATTATGGACTTTACTACGGCGGACAAAGCAGTTTCAGCAGTCTGTGGGCCGGCGGCGACCGACTGGGTCGCTTTCGAGCCGCTTTTTTGTCGTTCTACCCACTTTCACTGCATTGTCCCATATATGGTCATGCGACTGTCCTTATTTGGGCGTAGAGGCGTGGCGTCGTATTCCTCCGCGCGTTGCGGAGTAAGGATTCTACCTCTGCGTTGTTCGTGAATCTCTCAACTGCAGTGATTGACAGGAAAACTAGACGAATATACACCATTCATGTGTTATATTTCTATTTTGATTATTTGAGTCATAGACTTTGCTTTTGCGATACTTCCGAAAAAGGAAACAGTCGGACGTTATTTCATTTGGGGTGTGATTGCGTGGAAGCGTAGTAAAACGGATCGCTGCCCATTGCGTGAGCGTCAGGCTATGTTGTTCAGCGCGAAGGCGCGCTTGATGGAATGTATTATTTGGCTTTATTTACGATTTTCTATTAGAATAAGTCGCGTGGCTCTTAGCCAAGTGTCCTTATGCTTAATTTTCTGAAATATTTAGTCGAGAACGATTATTTCCTTGCGTGTGAATAAGAAGGAAAGTTATTGTGGATGAAATGGTCATTGCGCCAAGTTGAGAAAACGAATTGAGGCTTCAGAATACAAGTGATTTTGAGGAAGAAGAAAGAGAAATAAGATTAATAAGCATCTTCTGCGGCTTCCTGAGAGAACATGGCATCGTACGGCTCGCTAGTTCCTGGCGAGAGCTGCTTCAACCTGAACTTCTCGAACCCGGGTGGATCGGGTCCGGCTCAGTCGCTTCTGTTGACGCCGAACATTAGACACAATACTTCGCCAAAGAATAGTGGAGGATCATCGTTGTACGAGACCGGTCTAATGACGCCGGGTACATTTACGGCAGCGTTGGCAACGCCGAATATTCATGGTCTGTCGTCGTCCAGCAGTAACAAGCAGTCGAGCAGGGAGAGGGACAACAACTCCTCTCCCGCCTCGAGCGGCGCGAGCAACAAGCGCAAGATGAATGACTCTAGCAGTCACCTGCCAAACGGCAAGAAGACCAAAGGTTCGTGTTTATGCGAGTGTTTAAAAGCTTCGAGAATTGTTTCAAACATAATAGCATAAAGTCAGCACGAATCTCCAACGTTTGCTTTAAAGCGTACTTTTCCCCATAGTTCAACAGAATGTCCATTTTGCCATAACTGTGGAAAGCGAACACCGACGTCTTGGTTAATTATGGGGAAACTTACTTTTTCAGTTCTAACGCTGGAAATAAACGCTTGCCATTTAAGGAATAATTTTAATTGAAAGTTTCAAATGGACACAAAACATTTGATTTGCAATTGTATGATAATATACGTTAACAATTAATAATCATATCATATGTGGGTGATTTAAAACGGCGGAATGATTTAAACCCTAACATAACATAGAGCATTTACTTTGCCATTGTTAGGGATAGGAAAATACAGGTAATGGGGCAGCATCTTTACAGCCGGGAAAACTTGCACATCTTTGCACTTTCCGCACTCGCTTGTTATGTTAAGGATCCGGGACTATTGTGTACCTCTTTGAGAGGGTCACACTCTTATTCGCGTCCTTCTGCACTCTTCCTACCTTTTATAGCCTATTTAAACCACTTTCACTTTAATATGGACATTTTCTAAATTAAAAAAGGGCTGTTCTCAAATTAATTTGTAATTTGGTATATTTCTTATTGGCTATGTTTATCTCGTTAATTTTTGTCGCTCGTTTCATTAATCCGTTGATTTGAATTTGTTTTATTGGATAAACTTCACATTGTATTCTTTAGCGGAAGTTGTACTTAGGGAATATATTTAAATATAACGTGTAGTATGACTATAATTATAGTAGACGTGAAACTGATTATTGTATTCTCAAAGCTAGCACTAAAATCCTGACGAAATTAAATATGTTTCAATGGTCATGGAAGCTATGTTTTAGTTAACGTTGAACATAATGGACCATATTTCGTTTTCATATCTTCGCGTGCGTCAGTCTGTCCGCAAAATCATTTTTACTGAAATTCGTACTCTTCATAAATGCAGTTTTTGATTTGTTCGTAGATAAATCATATTAGTTATTTTTACAACGTTTTACTAGTAATTCATGATGAATTAATACGGTATATTATCGCTTCAGGACGCGTCAAGATAAAGATGGAATACATTGGAAATAAATTACGTCGGTACACGACATTCAGCAAGCGAAAGACTGGAATAATGAAAAAGGTCAGTTGAGATTTTGGCTTGCATAGTAAGAGAGCAATCATTTGAGTCATTTGCGACAAACTGAGAGCGTAAATTCAGTATTTCACTGCATGGATACTCGTTTTAGTCGTGAATCGTATTTAGATATTACTGAAAATTTCATTTATTCCTTATAAGGCAGCTGTGTGTGGTCGTCGAAAACATCAAATTATTGATTTCATGCGCTTTTATGTTCTTTGATTGAGGTCTCAGTATGCTGACAGTTAGCGATCTGTTGTTTATTCATTCGTAGAACAATTCATGTAAGCCGCTCGTCCATCTGTGCAAATTTTGAAAGAACTGTTTTTCTACAAATGCATACAAAGAAATATTATTTAATTTTGATTAAAGAAAACGAGCAATAAATTGAATAGGTGCGCGCAATGCACTCATTAGATTAGCTTCTACGGTTTGCAGTTCTTTGATTGAAGAGAAACACTGTAGACAGATTGAATACATCATTTGTAATTAAATCTGTCTCATTTGCTTTGAAAAGCATCAACTTAGTCTTGGAAAGTGTTCAGTTTAAAGTGGAATAGCTACAAACTTGCTTGTCCAATTAAGGCCATGATCGGTCGTTTTTTTAACCGATTGATCGTTTCTTATTATAGGCGTACGAGTTGTCGACTCTGACGGGGACGCAAGTGATGTTGTTAGTTGCATCTGAGACTGGGCACGTGTACACGTTCGCGACGAAGAAACTTCAACCGATGATCACTTCCGAGGCTGGCAAAGGACTTATTCAGACCTGCCTCAATACACCCGACTCTGCCCCTGGTACGTTCATTTCGCGTTGAGACCCACGATAACAATTGTTTAAAGCACTATCGTTCATAATGAGAATTTGATTATAGCTGTGGTCTTTGACCGATCGCAAGTTTCGGCCTCATAAATTTATGTACAGGGCATAAATCGTGTATATCAGTAAATGCCTTTTAACAGTCAAAATCTGCCGATCCGCCATTTATCACTATAAACGATTTTCACTGTATTTATAGTTTAAATAATTCCACGATTCCTATTTCTCAAAGTGAGCGTAGTGAAGGATACGTTTTATTATTGAAGCTCGTTCATTTGTGGCAGAAATAGAGCCTCTATGGATTCGTTAGCATCTTTTGGCAAATCCTGATCGCCTTGCAATGACTTATCCCTCAGCGGTTGCACTATAACACGCGAGGCGCCAATGTTTACTCTTGTAAAACTTTACCCAATAATGCGCTTGGATAATTCGCCGCTCTGACTCATCACCAGATTTGACTCCTTTCACTGTCATCTTAGCATCTTTTAAGCATTGAATTTTAATAATTAAGGGAGATGAAGGAAATTTGTTGGTCATTTTGCCAAATATATTGGCCTATTGCCGAGATTTATTCTGACAATTTCAGGCGGCGATTCGAGCGCGATTGCAGAATCAGTAGATGCCGTCGCTGCAGGCTCATCAGAGTTCTCCTTCGACCCGCCCTCCAGTAAACGGAGAAAGGGAGACGATATGGTAAGTTGCCAATATCCTTCTTTCGCGCTTACTTACACTGCTTGCTTGTTATGATATTCTATCATCTGCACGAGAAATTAAATTATCGTATAGGCTCGAATATGTTAGTGAAATAATTCTAAGATATGTTTTCTCAATAATATCCTTTTTGCTTAAATTCATGTCTCTAAACGAGATGACCGCTGATCTATGCGGTCTTTGTGACTGCGCTTCCTAAGTTTGTCAAAATAACGCGTAAGATTTTTGTTATTAAACTAAACAGATTAGTCAGCAGCAGAGGTAGCCTGAGCTCTAGCATCGCGTCGTTAAAATGAAACGTGATGTTGTTGAACGATTCGCTCTTTCATCTCTTGGTAGTCTCTTGTGCTATTTTTCATGCTTAAGTGACATATGACGTCATAGGGGTCTTCCAGCGCATTCGTTGTCATTTGGCCGATCAAAGTATCGTGGACTTTTCTATGTTTAGACTTGGAATTTTGCCAAGCCTAAGCCAAAGCATAGAAAAGGTGGCAAGTCCGCGATGTTTGTTACATTCCTACACATTGCTGAACCCTGTCCCAAATAACGCGCCCACTATCACGCTAGGTCGCGTTGTTTCGAAATCGCCGAAAGAACACGCGCCAGGGCGCGGTTGTGATGATCAAGTGCCATGCGCAGTGTGGCGTTTGTTGCCGAAAAAGAAGCGAAACAGTGCGGCGCTGCGGGATGGCGGTGCCTGCCGAAGTCGACCGGCGATAGTCAGATAGATACGAATCGCTATGTAGCGCAGGACCGCTCCTATAGAGTTCGATTGGTCAGCCGACGCGTACGGGGGAGGGGACTAGTCAAAACATAGCCGGCGGCGCCAGACGCACATGGACGTTTTCGAGCGGTTGATAGGAAAGGGACTGTTCGCATTCTACGGCACTTACAGCTTCTTCCATCGTCATTCGGCACTTTTGCATTCACATTTGTCATACTCATATTCGATTGCGCTATCTCTGCATTCAATTATTGCGCTAGTTTGACGAATTTGTATGCTGAGGTGACGAATTATGATTGAAGACTTTGTATTTATGCGAATCGCTTTGGCGCTTCCTGACTCTTGACTCAGAGAGTCAGTCGTTTGCAATGACTTTTGCTGGCTTGCTGATTTACCCAAATAAGGCTTGACTGGGCGAGTGAGTAACATCCAGATAATTAAAGGATATAGACAAATTGACTGTAGCATTTTAATGAATTCATTTATTTTACTAGTCATCTGTCCAATTGTAACGATCGCACTTCATGATTTTGAAGAGCAGGTGTAGATCGTTGGGACGCCAGTTGATATGGCAATTTTTGTTTGTTGCCGAGTTGAATATGCAACAGCATTTCATCTGAGCAGTCACCGCATGACAACTTCAAATCAGCCAGGGACGCTACTCGCAACAGATGCAGCGCAGTATTGCAATTCCTGACATCCCCTTCAATGGCCCATTCATCGGCTAACGCAGCTGGTTCCGAATTTCTTTCTAGCGCGCCGCGTAGTCGCAACTCTGTCAGTTGTTATTGAGAATACTTGACTTGTCTCCAGAGGGGGTCAACATATGCCCTAAGGCTGCGCCACATCCGTTTGCCACACGCCCGCCAGTGGTGCATCCCCGCCGATAATGCCCAAGTTTGATATGCTCTAAGCCGTCGTTTATTCCTCAATCGCCAGCTGAGGGCGAGTACTCAATGCATCATTATTCGCTGACTGGAGGTCAGCAGACGCATCGAGGCGAGGCCATATGCCCACCGGCGCTTTGACTCGTAAGGCGTTGCCGCAGAGACACCCGCCAGCTGTGGCCAAGTTAGATCTCCTTTCAACGAGCGCCGTTCGCAGCGGCGGAGCGAATGCGGGAAGCCGAAGATGCATCGCTTTACACCCCTTGCCCCCTTCCTCTCCCTGTCCGTCAGCGGCGTCTGCGCGTGTCTAATAGCGGACAGAGGGACAGAGGGCAATAGAAGAGACGGAACGGCTGCCCTGCCTTTCCTCGGGCGCTGAGAAAGCGAGAGAGGCGGCAACGCCACCCGTCTAAAGCACGCGAGTTTATGGCCAGGCGCACCATATGCCCGCGGGCGGGCTCGCACCGCGCCGCGCCGCATCTAAGACTGAACGCGTGCGCATCGCCGCCCAACTTAGCTCTCCTCTCTCGCTCGCGCCGGCTTTCTTTCGCCTGTCGGGCGCGTCCTCGCTTTACACAGTACTACTCAAACAGACAACAGCCCGCGAACGGCCAACTGCCTTTCTCTCTCGTTGAGGAGATCGGATGAGAATGGGGGCCGACTTCTTTGCCGCCGCTCGACTCACTCACGTTCTTCTCGCTCGTTTTTTGCTACGAGTTGCGGTTATGAGATTAGGGGCGGCTTTCGAAGAAAGCGAGGGCGATGAGCTCGGTCGGAATATCGCTTACAATCCCATGTGAAGACATTCCTAATAGGAATAGATTCGAGGATGGATAAGCCGAGATTCGAAGAAATTCGCCAGGTTTCGTCTCTCCCTTATACATCCTATATCCGATATGAAACCCCTTTACTGTCTTTTTCGGAAATATACCATATCCGCTTCAATAAGGACACTTTCAAATTTAAGAGGCCATTTTTCATATCGATTCATTGGGAAACTGTCGTTTTCGATGTGGGAAGTGTCCTTGTTATTGTAGCAGTATCATAAACACAAAATTTTCCCGAAACTGATAGAGCTTATCACGCACGCAATTACCTATATTCCATTACCCTTCTGCCCATAATTGCAAAATTCCAAGTAACCGAAAATGACACATCCAGACAGATACACATCCTTCTAAGCAAATGATGGTCACATGTCTGTTGCCTTATGGAAGCTTGGACTCGATAATACCTCCGAATGCTTCTCGGTCGCTAGTGCCAAACTAGTTCTCCGCTTTACACACACACACAAACACACAGTAGCCGCACCCGACGGTTAGGGGGGGACGCGTCCTTGGCGGCGCATCCATCTACTTTTCTCTCTCACCTCACTCGATGCTTTCTCAGTGTCTCTCTCTCTCGCCAAATAGCAGCAGCTGGCGCTTGGCGCAATATGGGGCGACGTCGAGAGAAGGGACTGGTTTATGCTGAACGAGTGCAATCGGGACGAACGCGTAGCGGGGCGGACTTCTGTTTGGTCGGCTCTTCTGCCAGGGAGAAAGGCAAATAGCGCGCACCGAATTTAGCCGCGCTTGCCTTACACACCTCCGCTCTGGCTAGGGCCCCATCGTCTTTCACGAAACTGGGGATGGGCGTAAAATGGGGCCGCGAGCGACGCAACTAGGCGACGCCGAATTCGGTTATATTCCAGCTTAAGGAGGTACGAGTTTCATACACGCACTGCCTTTTTTGATCGTTGGACTTGGTGATGGGATGAGGCGACAACTTTATGCATGAGACAAATGGTCATATGAGTAGCAGAAGGGTGAGGTAGTGATAAGGAGAGCAGCAGAGAATAGATTAAGCACTGTTTATGCAGATAACAAGAATGAGCTTGAGTATGATATCATTCTAAATATCATTCACCTATCACTAGTCCGAGCGCATCCCACGACACTTGATTTTCGCTAAGCTTTAACCAGTGCATTGAAGAAGGTACGAAGTTTGTGACACGTGCAGCCTCCTTTGTCCCTCTGCGTCAAGTGGCCTTTTTCTGTACTGTCTCTCTGTGTCTCACACCGTAGAACGGTATTAACGAAATCTCCGACTTCTGCTGCAAGGGTGTTTTGAACTCACTCTTTAAACCGAGCAAACGAGACGGACCTAACTATCGAAAAATTGAACTTGTGCAGTTACTGAGGCATTTTATGACGCACCGTTCGTTTTACTATGCTCCCAACGAGGTTGGAATGCTTTGATGAGTTTCCTGAACAAAGTAGGCATTGCCTTGTAAGAGTGAGGCGACCATCTATGATATGGTAGCAGCGAAGTTTAGATGACAAAAAGTGCGCTATGGAACATTTACGACCCAGTTTATACTTCCTGGCATAAAAAGTCTTACGCAGAATTCTCCGATACGCTATCCGGACTTTACTCCCGTCGATCAAATAGAGTATAGTCAATAGTTTTGAATCAGTAACGCGAAATCTCGCCAGACAACGTAGATGAGCTCGCGCTTCGGTGCTCTAACAAAATTTTCCGCCAAGAATGTTAATCGTTTCTTGGTTTTTGTGAGCGTAAATTTAAAGAGGCGCTATCGACTTGTGAAGCAGTTTACCTTACTTGATCTAAAATTTATTGTCACTAATCGGGAAGTGTTGAATATAGTTCAGAGTTTCGATTAAACGTGTTAATTATTTATGGCGTTCACCAGCTGAAACCCTATGATATGTGAGCATCGTTGCGAAGTGCAATTGTTACACAACACGCCGCGGCTTGAGGGGCAAACAGCACTCATCACTCGTGCACTCGTGAAGTAGCGCAGTCGCGTGCTAAAGTTATTATCCCACAACACCTATTCATTAAAGTCGGCAACAGTGGTTGCAAATATCGCAGAGTGGATCGTCCTCATTTGCATTTTATATTGAAATTTCTGAAAATATCTCTGAATTCTGTAATGACTTTGATTCTTTATGTCAATAAATCACTAAAATTGTTAGAAAAGAGACATTTTTTATACTTTCCATCACATTACAGCTAATATTCGAGACGAAATCATCCTGAATAATTAACAACAAAATACATTTATTCTGGCTGATAGAAGTATACCGCTTCCACTTTCATAAGTACACTTTCCGAATGAAAGAGAACGTCTTAAAATCAAAAATGGACACTTTACCGATCTAGTCAATATGAAAAATATACTCTTTGATTTGGAGTGTATCTCTATTGAAGTGAAAATTGTTTATTCCTCGAGTTTTCCCAATCGTTCGCTAGTATTTATGTAAATTTGGTTGCCTGTTTCAGGGCAGTGGTCGAAACAGCGGCCTGCCGACGATGGTGCGGACGACGCGATCGCCCGACGCCGGCAGCGGTGGCGGATCGCCGGCCGATTCGCCCGGCGGATGCAACTCCGGCTTCGTTGATGACAGCGATGACTCTTCCTCCGATGGCGAAGGCGATGGTTTGTATTTATTTCTCTTCATGTCGTGTATACCGTAATCGCTTTAGTTCAGGGTGGCGTAAAAGTTTCGGCGGGGTTTTCTTTTAATTTTTGTTTATAAAACCGCCGGAACTTTTGCGCCACCCTGTAAAGACACTTTCGAAATCAAACAGGACGTTTTTCAGTTCAAAGAGAACGTTTTAGAAATCGTAAAGAATATTTATCATATTTATTTGAATCGGAGAATGTCCTTTTTGATTTGGAAAACGTCCTCTTTGAACTGGATAATGTCCTGTTTGGTATAAAATTTCCTTAAAAAAGTTACAAATAGTAAGAATGAATGCTTTTCACAGAGAATAATTTTCTCGAGGCAAAACTAAACTAGCTTACTAATGGTCTATTGCAGATCAAAACGAAACATCAAACGATATGCTACAGCAGACGCTGCAAGAAGCTCTGCGCGTCGCGTCGCAGCATCAGCAGCAGGCCCAGCAGATGGTTAATCAGGTGAACAGTCAGGCGAACGCCCTCAACGCCCTCTTTCCCAATGGCGTCCCCTTCGGACTCATTCCCGGTCAGTTTTATCTACATTATTAACTCCTACCAGAAATTATTATACCGCAGTTCATCCCAATTCAACACTTGCATTCGCTTTAGCAACCCTTGCATTCAGTATCATCGAACTAACATTCTAATAGAATGTAAGAGTGATAAATGGTGGTGAAAGATTGTGTGAAAGTATTAGAAAAACCAGAAGTATTAATAAAATTTTAGGATATTGAGTTGATGATTTCTGGAAATTCATTTGATAATTTCAGGACTCGGATCAGCGGCGTCCCAAGTGGGTCAGAATGGCGCCGTTATGTATCAAATGCCGCAGGGTGTCGTATACACCACCAATAACAGTGACGGTATGAAGAGATTCTTCTTTTACTTTTCTTAATTTTACGTATGTTAATTTCTATCGGGAAATAGAAGGGAAGTTATGAAACGTTGCCATTTATGTAAACCATTCCCTCTTCTATTAAGACACACTCAGTTCATACAGTACATTTTTCAGTTCAAAAATGACATTTTATACAGTGCTTTGACTTGGCAAATGTGTTCTTTGATTTGAAAACAGCCTTTTTTGAATGGGGAAATTGCGCTTTTGAAATGAAACTGGTGTAGTCGCTTGAAATCTTTATTATTTTTATAGTATCATCACGTTTCGTGTTTCGTTTCAATGGTTAGAATGCTTTAAATTGGCGATCAGAGCAAGTATATTAATTGAAATTTCTTGATTTCTAGTAATTTCCTGCGAATAGCGACGTTACTTCTGGCTTTGCGAAAGTTGCTTTTAAATTTTATTTCACTCGCACATCACTGTGCATATTTCCTATGAGTTAAGCGCTGAATGAAGAGCTCAGCCGTATTCAGGATTCAAATGATTCACATTGCAAAGCTAAATACCCTGTATAATTGAATGCAATTTCAGGCACTCAAAATGCTGGCAGTAATGGCGGTGGTTTGTTTCTGAATGTGCCGACTACCTCGGACGGCAGTGGGAACGGCCAGTTCATAACCATTCCAATTCCCGTCTCTCTGCAGCAGGTACAGTGAAGATTTTTTCCCACTAATATTTTTCAGACCATATACCGTCCGGTTAGATCTTCGAAGTGTTTTTATATCATGTGTAATGAAACTGATTGCTCAGTTTTTGAGTGCTTAAATCAAACTGCTCGGACAAATCATCGCAATTCATCCTTCCAACTTCAATAATTTTATATTTTTCGTAGTCATCTGTGTAAGGTCTCAAGCATATTTGATATTTTCCTATCTTAAAACGTATAAGACAGACAAACAAAAATGTACTCTCGGTAGTCAAATGATAAACTCTGACTGCACTTGTGGAATTGTTTTTGATCGACGTTAAAAGCTTCTTATAAAGTCGAAACCGGGTAAGTGTAACTCGACCGGACACGAAAAAATGGTTGTAGTTATCCGGTTTTGCACTAATGCGTTTTTAGACTATGTACAAAACATAGGACAAAAGTAATTTGGGGCATAAAAAAGGACCAGAAACTTTTGCAGTTATCCGGTTATTGCACCTAACCGGTTTCGACTGTAGCTTAATTTATTAACCTGAGCCGAAGCCTATTGACTGACTTGAGCATTTCGGGGTATTTTTTCCTGTGAACAGGTTGCAACAGCTAATCTTAGACAATCGTCATTACACGCAACGCTTGATCAGTAATGGTGAAGTTCTAAAAGTATATCATTTTGCAGTTGGTTGCCAACGGAATGGGCCACTCACTCGGCGCAAGCGAAGCGACAGTATCGCAGTCAAGCTGAACCTGTCCCTCCTTCAAACGGCATCAACTCTTGCGCTATTATTGGCTATTTAAGTAATCGTTCTCTTGCAATGAAAGTATTCTTTGGTGCTCTATTGAACTTCGTGTGCTCTTTCGTT
>NIUQ01003990.1:0-15250 GCA_002796945.1 Plectus sambesii
GTTCCGGCACCGAGTGTTCGTGAGCTGCGAGCCCGCTTCGAACAAGACACGCAATCGATATTCATCGAATGGAATTACGAACGTCCCGATGGTACTGTTAGCGGCCAATGGCCTATACTATAAAACTGTTGCGCAACTGAGAAATTGAGTTATCGCGTTGATTAGTTACTTTCCTGTTATTTCTAATTATTTTCGGTTTGATGACAAATCACCGCGCTCGCACTTCCTTAATTTCAACAGCGTTATGAAGTATGCCTTAGCTGTGGACATAAATAATGTGGCATCCTCTCCAATTATTTATGCCTTTTTAGAGCTCGAAATAGTAGATACCTTTGCCTTAATACCAGCTATTCGAATTCTGTACCGCTGTGGAATGTATTGTAATACTTTGGACAAACAACAGCATAGACCCATAATCGCCAGTAATCCCTTTCAATTCGTCCAGCTGATTCAGCATTGTTCAGCATCAATAAATTTGATCTGATGTTTGGACGAGAGTATTCGCGCACAATCTCCCTACATTATTTTATTGTCACGCTTTCATGTTCTGAGCAACTAGTGGTCTCTTTCAACAATCCATTCTATTGTAAAACTACAACCGGATCAGCTAATCGTGCACGCGTTACATGTCAAATAACAGAAGCTAGCCATAAAGAGCATTGAAATAATATAAAAGAAAATATTTTGAATTTTCTAAAAAGTGCAAACATTACTTGGAAAATACGATTATGATATTAATCCATTTGCAAATAATACTTACATAGTAGATATTTTTACCAAATCTATCAAAAAATTTGTCCCTATTTAATATCTTGTCCAAGAATTGTAAGGAATAATGAAAGGGACTACACTGTGCGGTGTGAAAATTATTGTTATTCAATGGATATGCTCAAATATGATTAAACAAGCGTGAAACACATCTCCTTATTGCAGATGTTGAATTCGTCGTTCGTCATCGTGTTCGAGGCAGTGATTCGTGGAGCATGGAGCGAACGACGGGAAGATCCGTTCGTGTCCCGCTCAGCAACATGCAGGATGGCGACGAACTAGAAGTCCAGGTACAGTTGCCACTTTTGATAGTTACTGATCTGTAATAATAGTAGAGATCCAATTCATAAATTCAATTTTGTTTCTTATTTATTTGCAAAAAATTATAAGCCAATATGATTATTGATGTCAGGAATTAATTTCTGACCATATAAATGTAATCTGATACCTTAGGTTTTGTTGAAAATGCATGCGTGTTCGAGGTTTGAAGACAATAAGAGGTGCAAGTGGAATGTGGACGTTGCCCTGTCATTTTCATATCAAGGATCTATTTAATATAAAACAGCTAAAAATGCCAATGCAATAAGCGCGCCGTTGTTAGCGTGATGCTCGCAAGAAAAGTGACCAATCACCATCTTCGCACCGTTGCAATTGCAACTGGAGCAAAATTTTTACGAAATACGCTCGCTTGCTGGCGGCCCTTGTGACAACATTTTATTGCTATAATGCCGCCCTGATTCAGGTGAAGGTGGAGCGCAACGGACAGACGATAGAAGATTGGAGTCAGCAGTTGATCATTACGTTGCGCAAGCGGACGACGATCGACGGCGTGCCTATCGCAATGGGCGAGGACGAGCTGATGCCACCACTCGACTTCACCGCTCACGTGCTTAGCCCGACAAGCGTTCGATTGGAGTGGCGAACCAATGGCAACGAACAGACAGGTACACAAGCAGTATTGTTTTATCTACTCACTGAGGATACGCTTTTTCTATATATTCACTCTAGCAGCACTACCTCAAGCTTATCCTGGAATTTGCTCTTTTTTAATCTCGTAATCACCGGAGGCAGCGTGTAGTCAGGATTAGATCCGAAGGGGGCATGTTCTGTAGAGAGCGGCGCTTTTCGGAAATGCATACACTATTCTGTGTGGCAATAGCCAATCGCTGAGGGAGACCTTAGCTACTCCTTCGGTGAGAGACAGCGCTGAAGAAATCACCGGGCTCTTTGTATTATTAAATAATTTAAATGTATTATTAATAATATTAAAAATACTCTCATCTTTTGATTTTTTGACGATTACTGTTAATATAATAATTTTTGGAGTTTTTCGGAACGCTCTCAATACTATTCGCACCATATTCGGCAGTTAGTCAGCGATATAAATCACTTTGTGAGCGAACTAGCCGATCAGTAATATAGAATGCTTTCAGGCCTGTACTACATCGTAATCGTAGAGCAGCTAACCTCAGAGTCTGGAGGTCAGCTGCTGAGACAGCAGATAAAGATTGAGGCGAACAACTTTGCCCTGGGCAGCCTGATTCCGGGTGAGAAGTATGCGATGACGATCAAGAGCGCGCTGTCGCCGGACCGGGTGTCGAGCTCGGCTGCCGTCGTGGAGATCACTATGCCAAAAGGTAGGAAAGATTTGTTGGTGGAAATAATGAGTTTGTATTAATCGACTGCAGCGCATTAAGTTCACTATAGCTCGTGTTACAGTATCTGATAGGGTGTTATATGTGCTAAACAAAAATTCAATGATACATCCCGAATGCGAGGATCCAAATTGCAATCCTATCCGACTGTTCTCTGTACTTCTGGACATCCTCCCCCCTTAGTATCGGCCATGTCATGAATTATTCCGAGTTCGCCGAAAGGTTCTTCTGCTTTACAACCCTCATACTCACGTCTGACCTATTTATGAGCGCCGCAAGCAAAATTCTCTTATCACGATTTAGGGAGGCTCAAAGTATTTATAGGGGATACAGGGGTCCATTTTGGCTTGAAGCCAAATGGCACTGCTTTCTTTTACTGATCTTGTCGTTGTTTGTGAACTGCGCTACAACCGCGTGTTTCCGATCAGAAGATGAGTACTTCGAAGTGGGTAATTTGATCATCAACAGCCACTTTGCAAGCAATGGCGAGGGCACCGTCAACCTCACCTGGGAAGTGCCGTCCAACATGGAGCATAAGATTCTGTGTGAGTTATTATAATTTGTAACAAATTAGCTCAACTAAAGGATACGTACAATCTTCAATTAATTTAAAGCTGAATAAAACTTGAAAATAATTTATCAATGCATTTGCTGTGCGCTGCTTGCACTGCATATTTACAGCCAAAATATTTCCATCCTTTATCTGAGAAATTTATTTTTGAACCCATCGCAATAATTTTGATTTGTTAAACTCAGCAATTACACCGCATTACATAAAGAATCTATTACTAATTTTCGTAAAACCACTTAGTTTCACCTTGTTAATGGCTAAGAAGAGTTTTCCTGAAGAAGCTATTGTACTCCATTTACATTTCTCTTTTGGCCCGCTCTTGGCAGTATAAAATCAAGAGCGATGTAACAGAAAGATTATCGGTAGAGTTTTGCGTTGATAAGATTGCCCATTAAACTGGGCGCATAGTCGGCTACCTGTTTGCCAAATAGTGCCCTAAAGTCCTGCATCATTTTTGAAAGAAGCATGCACACCGCGTGCATGGGCGAAGTCGACCACACAGCAATCAGCGACCTGTTTCACAAAACTGTCACATAGCAATTGTTAGAACAACAATTGTGGAGGTACGATGATTGTTCAGCTGTGACGTGGGCGGAAAAATTCGTCATATACACGTCACAACCGATGAATCACCGCACTTTCTGCAGTTGTAACTATAGCGATTGTAATCACAAGTTTGATGAAAAAAGCCCCAGTTATCTGATACGTCGACGATACGTCTCACAAACTAAGCGCTTAAAGGCATGATTTTATACTGGAGTAATACTCCTTAATTTCGCGCCCAATATTTCCTCTCAAAAGCTCGTATAATGTAGAAAGCCAAGAAAAACAAGTCATCGTCGACGCAATTGAAAGAAACAGACTTGAAAAAATAGGGAAATACTTGGGTGACGCCGCAAAAATCGTTTTTTGCTAGCAAATAGCTAACTCTGTAAATAATGGTGTACATGCGCGTGTAACGTGTTGAAAAGCAATTGGGCGGGAAGTGGCTTAGTGTCACAGTATATTTACATGACCACGACTGATGGCGCTCGCGGTGTTTAGCCTACGACGTGCAGTACCAGGAGAAAGGCGTGGAGCCATGGATGCGCGTACAATTTAGTGGCAACCGACCTTCGGCGACGTTGCGACATCTGAAAAGCAACACAGAGTACCTCCTCAAGATTCGCACGCAGATGCGTGACGGTCTGACCACCGAGAGCGGACAATTCAAATTCCTCACACCGCCTGGTAGGTTGAACTATTTTCCAAAGGTCTATCTAAAAAACCTATTGCAAGTGCAATTGTGGTAAGCGCAGCTGTGAAATGTGAGGGAAAACTGACCAATCACCGCATGCTAGTGTTGTTTTACAATGTTTTTTGAGGTAAACTCCCAGAAACCTGAATGCGGTGAGATGAAATTCTGCGAGATAATAGTAGGAGGATCATAGACTTAGGAGACTCTTGTTTAAAGATTCAGGAAGCCGATTGTAGTGGTAAATAAATAATAGTTGGAGAGTTATTTCACATTTAATACTGTAACATCCTATGCGATCAGTTGAGAGGAGGGGGCAAATCGATTGTATTGTGACAGTTGAAATGCATTAGACTTATGAAAAAACCAGTCTGCATCGCAGCCGGTGATCCATTATCCAGCGCATAAGATCAATAGCGTCATCCCGTCGAGGTCCTGTGAGCGTGGCAGTTTGAATACCCCTTAAAATAATCAACAACCAAACACTCACGTATTAGCGATGATGCCATATTTTTGCATATTCGCGCAATTTCTGATAAGCACTATGAGACTCAGCATGAAACAGCCAAGTTATATGTACATTTCACTTACTCAGTGACTATGGCACAAACCTAATGAACTGACGTGGGGATATTGCCGGGCTAATTTCGATTATTGCCTGTTTTCTTCATTGTCTATTACGAACAGTTGTAGCAAATCCGATCAGCAAAATCGACGTCATCTATTCGCGCGAAGTGAACACTCTGCGCTTGCAGTGGATTCTCGAACCGTAAGTGACTTTTTCACTATTCACAGTTTTATTCGAAGAGAATTTCTGCTCTCTTGTCCTCATTCTTTGCGCTTGGATTTCATGAACAGAGATAAATATTACTCTTTCACCAACTTTTCCGGGAGCAGTTTCACGCAATGTTTATTTCTGATGCCAAAGTACCGTGTGTTCTCAAATGGTCCTCAGTTTATTTCGATTTGCAGTGTTTGACTGCGAGCTTAAAATTCACACTGCAGCACCTTAAGGGAGCAAATTTTAGATCACGAAATGAATTAGTCGAACTCAGAATTTTGTTAACTTTCAATCTGTTAGTCGTGACTGGCTGCTTTTCTCGCAATTTTTAGTAATCTTCAAAAACCAAGAAGCATTTTTACGAGATGTTCAATCAGGTCCCACGACAATGTTTCTTTCAGCAGTTGAGAGGGGAGTTAGCATAAGAATGCGGTTTATTTAAGAATAAAGGGTGGGATGTTCAATCTTGCAACCAATGCATAGCCATGTCTGCGGGTCCTTTCCCATATGCAAACATGTACTGTACGATAGACTTCAATTTACGCAAGTGACTAATGGCTTGTGAATACTGTATTTTCCTCAGTTTCGTCGACTCGGAGCCAATCGTCGGCTACGACGTCTATCTGTCGGAGAACAAAGACCAACCCGAGCAGCAATGGCGTCATATTCTGCTGGATAGTCGCGAGGCGTCGTTGTCGTTGAACGATCTGAAGAGTGGCACGACCTACTACGTCAAAGTCAACGTTCGAAATCGCGATGGCACCGAATTGAAAGGCCGCTCGGTGTACCGATTTAGAACTATGGGTACGGTGACGCGTCCTAATTCCGACTGAACTTGACGAACATCTTGAAGTCTCTAAAAACTGCTCTAATTGCAACCGTTGCAGTTGCAATTGCACGAAGTGCTGTAATTAGCCCGTTGTGACGTTCACGAGAACCTTCGTCATGCTAACATCATAAAAATCAATCACAGCACGTTTTGCTTTCGCAACGGTTGTAATAACGATAATTTTGTGAAATTTGGGCTAGAGACAGTGCAATAAGCAATACAATAATCCTAGCTCAAGGTGTAACACGCCGCAGTGCTGGACACGCGCAAAAGCTTGGGTCAGGATAAACCCCCAAATTTTTTACAAACCGAGTTGGTCGCCCTTTTTTTAAAAAATTTCGTCGACTATTTCATTCAATACACAGCAAGATATTCCTTCTTGATAAGCAAAGTGGTTCTTTCTGAGGACTCTTTTAAGGATTTATACCCCACCCTTCTCCTAGCTCAAGTTGACTGCAGAAGTGATATCGGGGTCCGCATAATTAAAATTTTTGCAGATCAATCGACCAATAATGTCGGTGAAGCGCGCGAGCCAAACTCGCTTGCATACCGAAATATCGGCAACGGTCAGGTGACTTTGAGTTGGTCCTACCCCCACAGCATCAGTGGACAAGTGGCCGGCAAGTCGATTTTATGTTGTCCATTGTAGTCTGCGTCATGGTCTGAAGCATAGCATTTACTGCATTTCTTTTAAATTATGAAAACAATTGCTATGAGCTGCGCGTTGCGGCGCCGCAGGTTTCAATGTGTTACGTATACGATATGCCCCACTTACCGGATTGCGTTAAAACACACCATACGCACCTGCATAGCATACTGTAACAAATCAACGCATGTGCGTGTGGCGTGTTATGACGCAGTCCAGAAAGTGGGATGTATCTCTTGAAACAATTTCATGTCCCAGTATACAATGAATAATTGAGTCCCATCAATGTATTCTTGACAAATCAAAACTCAAGAAATTCTTTTATGATTAAATTGCTCTGCCTATGCAGGAAGATGTTTAGGAGGCTGTAAGGATCTGCTGAGAGTTTCATGAAAACCTTATTTTAAATTTTAATGAAATTTTTGATTTCAGGCGCCACCATAATGTACACTGACGATAAGACGAAGCCGATGAATCAGTGGATGAAAGTGCTCGTGACCGAACCATCTCAGAGTTCCGTTGTCTTATCTCATCTGTTACCCGGCCAACGATACTTTGTGCAAATTCTGCCCAAACTGACCAGCGGTCGTTATGATGAGAGCGCAATGGATATGTTCGAATTAAAGACTGACGAACGTAAGTTGCTTGTGCGTTATCGTATACCTTGCCCACCATGCGACAATATGTAACGAGCGTTGCCGCAAAATATGCAGAAATACTGATAATATGAATGAGACGCGCTCTTGAAACAGACAAAAGTAGCATTCAAACACCAAAAGTAGGTGCTGAGGAACGGGGAAAGTACATTGCTAAAGACGCTACTTCCAGTTTTATCCATATTCAAAATGGTTGCCTCAAGATCGGTTAATTTATTGTTGTAGGCAGTTTATAAAGAAAATCGATATTGCTATTGACAATTTCTGAATAGATTGTCAACAGCAAGCACGATTTTTTTCCTGAAGTAAAAAATATTGCATTTCCACTTAGGGAAACTCAAATTTAAATAAGACATTTTCCATACTAATTTGACTATAAAAATCCTTCTTAAACTGGAGAATGTCGCCTTTAAATTGAAAAGTGTGCATATTAAAATGGAAATGGAAAATTATATTGCGTTTTAGGCGACCAGCAGCAAGCTTTGCCCTCCACTGACAACTTGAATCGTGCAAACGAGCAGACGCGTCGGCAAGAAGACCAACCAGTGCATGACGACTCTCGCGAGCAGCTTTGCCTTCTCGCGTGCGATCCGAGGCAAAGCGGCGGAGATCAGAGGAATCCATCGTGCTCACAAGAAGATCAGTGCATCCCGGCGCTGAACAACCCGTCGAGCGGTTGGTGCGTCCCCGATACATTGCGACAAGCTATTACTAGTGTCTGAAATGTTCGCGTTAAGGCACTATAAATTGCGCGATACTGTACCATTCGTAGAAATGTACAAGATTTGCTTGCAGGGTAACCCATGTAAATTAATCGAGTTGCCCATGAATTTTGTGAACTTCGGGAACCAGTTTCATAAATTTGCTGCGATCACAACTGCTCTCGCTACAATCATGATGGCAACAGTTTTGTGAAACTGGCCCCAGTCAAACTGTTTAGTAAAGTCGATGGAAACAAAATTTCGAAAAACATTAGGTAAAATTACGTCAGTGGGATGAACGAAATGGAAAAGAAATCACGCTTGCTTTCGAGACCGCTTGTCTCCCAAGTGCCAAACTGAACGGACTGCGCTCTTCTATATTAATATGAATGGTACTGTAGAGTTGCTTGTCTGTGCACCTGTTGGCTAAATGACCAGTAATGCGTGTTTTCAAGCGTACGTGGTGCTAATATTTTCTCTTTTGCGCATTACTTTGCTGTCATTGCTTCCACTGATGCATTAGTTAATCGCATGATTTGATTGTCGTTGCGAAGTGATTTGATTTGAGGTGTGGCTTGTTTACCGACGAGCAACGCCACTACACTGATATAGTCCCGCCCGTAAGTAGTGCGGAAAAGGTGGCGCGAACAGTGGCGGACAGTCCGCGCGCGAATTTGAATGAGGATTTTCACAGTCGGCAAGCGGCGCCTTTCTGCCGGCATTTGTATTTACAACTGCTACGACTGTTGCGAAATATTGCACCACAAATATTTTTATAGAGCTGCGAGCCGTCCGTCTGTTTTGTCCACTTGTGCCCGCCTCACCCTCACTCGTCATCGATCAATCGTCTATCATTTACTCGCAAACAGAATCAGCAATCCGGGCTCTTTCCCCTATATTTATGGGCGGGATATTATTTGTGCATGTACTTACCCACTGTTGAACTGTAAAGTGTCTGATTAATAAAAATATTGCAGCACACTATACAAATAAACGCTACTTGATGTGAATGATACTAGTAAGTTGAGCAAATGAATCAAATATTGTAAATACAGTTAACTTAAATATAAGAAATCCAGTATGAAATAACATATTTAAGACATTTTATCATCTCTCGTGTCTTCTACCATGCGTCAACACGCAAGAGAACTAGGGTATATGGGAATTATTTTCTTTGATACACACTTGAATAAAAGGGTTTCAGCACTGAACGCAAAGCGCCGCTCATGCTGATCTTCATATGTTGATGTCATCCGTAGCATGTGGCTGTGAGGCGTCCCAACCACATGCTACAGAGATTAATACTGTCAAAGTGCCACGATGATTTTAATGTTGTTTTTATTTTAGTCCCTTTCTAAGACTTATCTAATGATACATGGAGAAGAACGTGGAGTACTTTCTCAAATCTTTTATGAATTATCCCCTCAAATTCAGTCTTTTCGTTGCCTCGTAGCCGTCTGATGAAATGCGCACAGGCGTGTGCTAATAAATGTCTTCTAAAAGTAGTTATCTTCCGTGATCAGAGGAGCGAGAAAAATTTGTTACGCAGCCCGCTTCGCTAAGCATTCATCTTATTGGAAACGCCCACAGCGGCGAATAGCGAAGGAAAATGGAAACGGACTGTCAACTGAGACGAAATAACATCACTTTCAATTAATATGTCACATGTACTGCATTTCACCAAAGTTTCGATCTCAGACTGTCATTACGCTTTATTTATCATTTTTATACAGCCAGTAATTCTTACTCCTATTCAGTGTGCGTTCTTATGCTACTACGATGTAGCAACATGCAAAAGAACCCCAGATGAATGACAATTTCTGGCTTATGAAGCAGAGAAACTCGAACGATTTTGCCGATTTGAGAATTTAGTTAGTTCAAATTTTGCCTTCAGGAACAATAAATTTGCAATACTATAAAACGAATAAATTCCCCCTCAGCCTCTTAAGATTACAGTAAACTGTGTTTTAATTTTAAACCAATAATATCTTCTACTTAGTGGTTTTGAAGCCGTGCAAATGATAACATGTGCTTATAAAACGAGTCAAAAAGAGAATTTATTCAAGTTTTCCTATACTCTTTTGTACTCATGATTTCATTTGACTGAAAAAACTAATATGCATGGTACTTGACTTGTTTTGAAAAATCAACTCTGAATGCAATTTATTGTTTGTATCGACATAAACTTTTAACGCATCGTTCATCTTTTTCAGAATTACACAGTGCAAACACGACGAGACTGCCGAACACGAAAACATGAAAACGAAACACGAAAAATGAGAAACTGCCGAGTATAACTGATTATCGATCAATCACCGCGCTTGTGCTTTCTCACTTCGCCCCACTGCAATAGCATTTGTTGTACGAATTAGACACGAACTATCATGGCATCTTCAGATCTGTTTGAATGGCTTAAAGCAGTCAGAGCATCATACTTCACGGCTTCCTCATAAGAGGGCGGAGGATCGCCTTCGTTCGGCTGTGATCGAACGGAATGAGCTGGCTGAACAGTCGAGTTAGCATTATTCCGCTGCGCTGAAATAAAGAAATTGGAAGCCATTTTCTATTGTAATGAAAGCACTTTAATTATAAAAATGAACGTATCCTCTTCTACGTATTCAAAAAAATGCCCTTGGCAACGAAGTAGCAATGCTGTATAAAGCTTAATTTCAAATTACAGATCTCAATCTATTCGGGTTTTGCATAATGACACCGCTTACAGAATTAGTGTATCGTCACATATGTATTTGCAGATCGAAAAGCGGAGAGAATGATTTAAAAAAACGTACATCTCAGTTTGCATCGTTTGAATAAGAAGGCTGCAACAGCGATGACAAAAGTAGCGGCGGCGACTGCGATAATACAAATCAAAGCGGTGCTTAAACCACGAGAGCATGTTTTCCCTGCAATTTCGCAATAAAACACCAGATGCAAAAGCGTACCATTTTGCGAATGAAGGTAATTCAGAGACAACGATGGCACAGATAGAGACTGATCTCCGCAGAGATCTGCTCGAGGGTTTGGGCTTTGGGGCAAATGTACTCAACTCGGTGGCCTGCTTTAAAAAATATGATCATTGAAATCTGCTTCATTGATGGTTCACTTTAAACTGGCTCAAATTAACCATTATCCCTCCCAAGGCGTTCGGGCCAGATAGATAACAAACCTCTTTGGGAGTATGCATCCAGAATACATATTGCAGTAAGGAGGAACAAGGTATCTTTCCCATCATCAAGAACACATTTCCATTCTATCCGATGCGTTTTTACAAAGGTCACTGCTTCGTGCCTAAATGTCTTTTCTAAACACCAAAAGAGCGAAAGGAGCAATATGGCTGAGGCTAAGTCGCTCCCCACTGTCCCGTCTGCTCAGTTTTTCAATGAATGGAACCATCAAAAAGTATCTTACCAACATCATATCTTAGGACGAATCCCTTTTGACCGACGCCATTCGACCTGTAATCAACTTCAAAAGAGTTTGCACAAAACTGCACCAGTGTATTAACTCCGTTACTGGTCAATCTGCAAAACACCGCATGGTTAAGTATTAAATAATAATAAATTTGGAAATTACTGAAATAATTTGCAACTAAATTCATTTAGTTTTATCCTAGTTCTATAAGTTAACAGATAAAGATAGTAGATATTGCTTCTGTTTTTAAGCTAAATCCGATCAGACATTTACGGCTAAAATCTATCCAAAAATGAGAATCAGCTTTTAATATTTGTTTTGTGTAGCACTAGTGACATACCGTATTTACGGAAATAGTGGTATTGTGCCACTGTTATATCAATTCCCTCTGTTCGGTGAAAAGCTAAAACTTTATCCTTTTATATCACTATTATTTCCACCTCTTGCTCAACATTTTTCATCGTCACCAGGACGTGGAAAATGGTATTTATATGAATGAAACAGCATCATTTTCAAAAACTCCAAAATTGAGCTTTAAAAAACAGTGGCTCACGTGCCACTATTTCCGTAAATACGACATCTGGTTAATTACTTGCACAGAATCAGTGTTGTCTTAATACCAAATTTTCGACATAATACTATACCAATACAATTCTTTTGACAAAAAATTCAAATAATACTATACCGATACAATTCTTTTGGCCAAAATCGAAATAATACAATACCAATAAGATACTATGGTATTTTAAAATACTACTGGTATTTTAATACTTTTCAAAAAATTAAGACAACACTGGTCGGGACCGGCCAAGACCGACGTTATAAAGACAGCGACGTTATAGAGCCAGGCGTTATAAACACAGTTGACTGTATATCATTGCCACATTAATTAAGATACTGTCCATATTCATTTGGAAAGTGCTTCTGTTGAAGAAGAGATTGTATGTATTACTATTACGATAGAATGCTTGGCATTTATAGTTCAAGGGAGCGTTCGAACCGCCGCAGTCGCTGGATCGCAGCGGGATGACGTCAATGATTTATTTCTAACCTGATGACACGGTGGCTAATATATCACCGGCTGTGATGCGGGCTTCAGACTTTGATCCATTCTTCATTTGATGACTAGCACTGCAGTGTTAGCCCGATTTTTATGATCACATTCATCGCATTCATTCAAGCATCATCGCTCATTAGATAAACTAACAAAGTGGAGTTTGAACTCTGAACGGAAACATCAACTGCCATGAATGCAATGCACGTGATCTTAAGATAAGCGTATTAGCAAGTGGTAGCAAAGCGCAATGATAAAAAGCACGCGCTTCCCAAATAAAGCATACTATGCAGTCCGCAGAGTAATTATAGGGATGAATTTGAAATTGGCTGCGCGATGAAAAAAAGCTCTACGCAATTTAAAATGTACAGCGACAGTATCAATTTTAACTTCAATCAAATAATATTAATCACATGCATAAATAATACACGAGACATCAATTTTATTTTTCTGCAATAGCTGAGAATACTGTCAGTATATAGGCAATTGACTTATAGTACCCTCCATACCAATCGTTCTTAAATCATGACTTCCCTCCGTCCTTTTCTTATGTCGATGAATCATCAATATAATTATTGCAAGTACAATCACTATTAAAATCATGCCACCGACGCTGATTAGTACAATTTCTGCCGTTGTCAAGTCGCCTGTCTTAACATTATCGGATGAGGGCGGCAATTGAGTAGTGGTGGTGGTGGTGGTGGTTCCACCGACTGGAACATCGCCTTCGCCGACCGTGAGTGTGCCTGAACTTGAGTTAGAGTCCGATCCACCAAATACAGTCGTATAGATGTTGAAATTGTTTGGCACATCTGCATTGTTGGAGGGTATGAAGCCTGAAATATTACGGTCAGACTGCGCTGAATGATGCGTTCAGAGTTTCATTTGGGTGATGTCAAAGAAGCAGATTCACACTGATCACGAGCGCATTATCCCGCTAACCCATAACTACTACCATTACTTAAAATGGCTGCAGCCTACCTCGTGCTTTACTTTGATCCCAATGATCAAAAATGTTATTAGATGATGAGCAGTTGGACGTGTTGCTGTACAAATATTGCAGCATTGCCGTGTCGAGGAACTGCTTTTCAGCTCCTGTAGTATTCAGGTAGAGAATTCGTGGAGAGAACGACGCACAGACGGATGCATAGAGGAGCAGTCGTCCGCTAGTTACTGTGACGGCCAGTGTTAAACCTGTTGTTATGTTCACGTTTTCCAGCTTAAAGTACTTAGACTCCGAAGAGGACAATGTGAAATTTGGCGTTGTTGTTGCGTTGACAACATCAAGTGGCTCAGGTGTAGTTGATGTTATAAGCACTGTTGTAGTTGCTAAAGATGAAGTAGTCGTGGTTGTTGAAGGTGACAATGTTGCTGTGGTTGCAGCTGTGGTTGTAGTAGTTAATGGAGTTGTTGTTTGCGTAGTTGTAGTCGACGTTGTGGTTTGAGATGTAGTAGTAGTAGTAATGGGGGAAGTTGTTGGAATAGTATTTATTGGTGTGGTTAGGGTAAGAGGTGTCGCTGATGTCCTTGTAGTTGAAGATTGGGTAGTCGTAGGGATTGATGTCAGTGACGCTGTTGTTGAACTAGCTGATAGCGTTGTCGACGATGAAACGCTCGCACTTGTTACAGATCCAGTGGTATAAACTGATGGCGCAAATACTGACGTTGAACTTGCTGCGCTACTTGTAAGTGTGAAGGCTGAGGTTAATGTTTTGCTGGTGTATCCATTACTATTACTAGTGCTCGCAGTCGAACTTCCCGGTGGAGTGGAGGTTGTTGACGATCCAGCGGTCGCACTTGACGTCAGCGTCGAACTTAATGATGTCGTTGAACTCACTGTTGTCGTACCACCGCTACTAGTGGTAGTAGCTGAAGTTGCTGCAGATGTTGTCATTACGGTAGAAGAAGATATAACAGAACTCGTGGATGCCGTGCTTGACAGTGCTGCAGATGTTGTCGTTCCAGTGGAGGAAGAAACAATCGCACTCGTGAATGCCGTGCTTGGCAAAGATGCAGTTGTTGTAGCTTGTACGGCTGAAAGAGTTGCTTTTCAAACAATTTTCATCGCGTTTAGTACTGATTTGCATTCTGAGATACTTCTCAGAGCAAGAAAACTTTCATTAGTGTCTTTCAGACATTTCAATGAGGATGGAGAACTTGATTGAATTATAACTATAGATATACCGGTGGTTTTCAGGGCGGGGACGAAGGGAACAGTAAATATATTGATATCTTACTTATTCAGCTAGCTGTCCAGCCCAATTATCTATGAACATGGTAAAAAGACTTTTCATGCCACAGGAATCATCGTTATAACTAACTATAGTGCTAATGACTGAGTCATTTAGAATCGTTGTACAGGGTGGCGCTAAATAAACGAGATTTGGAAATATTTTTTGTGTTTAGGCCGAATCAAGCCTTGGCGTCTATTGTTCGGTTGTAGCCCACGGTCTGGACTATCGATTGGCGCACTTTTCGAAAAATATTTGTTAGGAGCACTTTGTGAAGTGTTACTGAAGCCCAAAAACAGCTTGGTAAAACGATACACCATATTTGGGCCTATAACTTTGCAACCAGTTGACGGATTTAGTTCAAACTTTGCACAATTGTTAAGCTGATACCTGGGAAGAACCGGCCAAAAGGGTTTGTAAATCGCACTCCTGGAAAAAAAGTTATAGTCAATTTACGAAGTGCATTTTTCTCATTTTTCACAAAAAATCACTCATTATGTCAGGTTTTTGGTCAAATTTCGTGGAATTTCTTGGATGTTTTTAGTGTTCCTGTTATCTCATGACCTGGGCATTCGAAAGCAAAAACGTTTTTCGACCAATTTCTCAATTGAGCAATATCGATTTTTAGAGTCAGACAGACCACCCACGTTGACGCCGTTATTTGCGCATGCATTCAATGGTCGCATTTTCCAAAATGCGGAAATCGCGCAAAA
>NIUQ01003991.1:0-15275 GCA_002796945.1 Plectus sambesii
ACGTCGACGCGTTTCGATCAACCAAATTGTTGCGGTCGAGGACTGTCACGACGGCAGCGCCTGTTTCAGGGAGGGCGCCGAGTCACACATGCACAGCAATCCAACCGACCCCGCACTTATTGGCAAACGTCTGACGCACGTGCGGGCACGAGGCGTTTACATTGCTGACTGGAGACCCGGTATAGTGAACTTTCACTATTGCCAAGCACAACATGGTCGCATCATAACAAAGCACAGTGCAGACGTGTCTTCGCAATTCTTTTGAAATAGGATAAGTATAGTCAGTAAAATTCCAGTAAATCATGCAGCTAGCAACTAGTTCTAACATCATACACTTCCTTTTTAGTCTCACTTGAAGTCTAAAATTGGTTTTATACCGCTATTTTTACAATAGGAACCGCAGAAAAATTTGTCAGATTACCAAAAATACAATGCATTATAAATTTAATGAAATGAAGCAATGAAATTTCTTAATACATCCCTTTTTATGTACATCCTATTCTACTACCGAATTGTAAAATATGAGCTTTATTTATAAAGATTCGTATGCAAATTACCTTAAAAATGATGGCCGAAATTTGAAAGAGAAGTTTGAAAAAAGCCATCTTATTTACAGTTAATTACGATAGCTATTAATAGAGCATTATTTGTCCATTAATATGTTTTTGAAATTATATTCAGTTGATGTCACATGTGCCGCGCATGTAATCGACTAATAATCTCCCCTCATAATGCAAATTAAATGCAACATTCTTAATGACTTTCTCGTGAGGTGTAATCGGATTTGTGTTCTGTCAAGGCATTTGGACTATTTCGAGCATTTAATTCAGTTTAAAAGGATTTTACTTTGCTCATGACTACCTCGAAAGCGTCTTCTCAGTTCTGACAGTAGGTATTACTTGGGGATGCTTGCAATGAAGGATAAGAGAGATTTGACCGGACACTCTAAAGTTAGCGTCTTAGCCAGCGTCTCTTTAATTAGTGCGTTGGAAGGCAAAATAAATCAAATACCTCATCCTGCCACGACCCTGCAGATCCTACAGTTTGCACACTATTTTAAGCAGACAACGCCAAAAAATTATCGTAATTGCAATTATGCTACATGCATTTACATTCGCGCAGTTTTGAAATATTTAGAATGGAATCTCAATATGTGGCCAGCGCGACTTCTATGTCTCTTTCTACCGGCGTTTCTGACTCGATCTTATAGCCGTCATCGTTAAAAATACTGATAACTGTTGAAAATGAGCATATTTCACAAGTTATAGATGAGCATTATGTGACCAGCCTTTGTCTCTTTGCAGGCCTGTCATCATTACTGGAGCAGCTAGCGAGCGCTGACCTGCGTCTCACGAAGATTACCTTACATCAAGCGGACATGTCAGGGGTAGTACGCAACGACCTGCGCCTGCTGTTTGAAAAATATGCTGCGACGCTGACGACGGTCAATTTGTGCAATTTGCGCGGTTCTGCCGGGAGAGTCGTCACCGACGCGGTGCTGGCGGCCGCCGGCGACCTCACCAAGTTGTACGTCATGGCGGAAGAGGTAACGAAAAAGTTCTGAGGAACCTTTTGTCACAACGAAGAGTACTGTTGTGGTCTAGTCGTAGGATTTTACTGCGCTCACCCATAAAGGCCCTTGTTCGCTTTTCTGGCATCGGAACTCCCCGGTGTCAGGCATGCGATAGCCGATTGAGGAAGCCTACTGTCATTTATGAAGGGCCTTCTTAAGACGATCTAAAAAGCCGAACCTGCGACGGAGCAGAACGAACTCACTTTTTTGTTACATCGATAATGTGGCCAACTTCACCAAGCTATTGCGATGGCAAGTATTGCGACTATAATTATGGAAAGCGCCGTGATTGGTTAGTTCTCACGTGTGCCTAAAGAAGTCTCCTTACTACATCACATTTTACGAATTATCGCGTCTCCCGCTATTGTAATCGCAATAACTGCCTTGGCCATTATTTTGCGAAATACTGAATGTTTGTGAAATTCCTGGTAGCGATTAGATATTTTAACAGAGTTTGCTGAGTGAGCGATGCGCTGGTCAGTCGCGAGGGAATGGGAAAATATTCAAATTGCAACAAAATCGTCAACTCTAATAGCTATATACGTTCATAAATAGTCCCATCATTGATAGTGCCTTTGGATTGGCTTTAGTTCCATTCGTCGACGATTGGATAGATAACAAGTGTGTGTGGTGAGAGAAGAAGCTCGACGAATTTGCTTCGACATGTACCCCTTTCAAAGTAGTCTCACACTTGTCGAACCGGAGTAATCCGGGGATGGCAAATGCTTATCAGTACAAATATAAAGGGAAGATGATTCTGCAGGGACGGCCGTCGCTGAACGAGCATGGACTGATGCCCGTGTTTGGCTTTGTGACCGATGCGACAGTCGACCGATTTGCACGGCGATACAATGACACCGAAACGAGGATTCAAACTCTGATGCTCTCTTCCTGTGCGGTGACTGCTCGCGGAGTCGCCAAACTTGCCAAAGCATGGTATGCAGTTCATTCAGTTAGATATCTTTTGAGGTTGGACCGGGTAAAAGGCTGGCACCGATGGAAATCTCAGTTATTGTCAGTTAAGTAATAATCCAGTAAAAAAATAGCTATTGAAGCCAGTCTGGCCTAGTTCTCGAGTGATTATTTTTAACATAGTGGAAATATGAATAGGTCGATTTGCATCATCAACGTCTAACTACGTTAAAATTAGGATTAAATGGACTAAAATAACACGTGTTGTTGTTTGTTCAAGTCATAATCGAAGAAAAAGTGTAAAAAAGGAGGGTCAGCTTTGAGACTAGTTGATTTTTTTGCCTGAACCTCTTCGTTGCAAGAGTAAAACACGAGTCTTCAGGTCAATGGCGCGGGCGCCTGGTCCCTGTTCAGTGATTCTAGTCGACTGTGGTGTGACAAAAGCAGACGTTGCGGCCGAATGCGAAAGGTTGGACGTAGAACTGGAAAGGGTCGGACCCGACGGCCACTTCGCCATTAAGCATGACTCCCAGGCTTTCAAAGTTCATCTACTTAACGTCACCTGATTGTTGTTCTTATTGCTCCTTTCTGATTCTCTTTAATGGAATCGAAGTCGAATAACAAGTTCGCCAGACAGCAATAGAACCCGGATATAAGAAACTTGAATATATATATCACCTTACATCCCATTTCATCATCTTTGAATTCAATTCTAACGCAAAGTTGATAAAACTAAATGCACATGAGATGAATTTCTAGTGCAAGAGTGACGTGTTGAGGTGAACGACCGTGTAAATGACACCCGAATATAAGAGACTCGCTATATTTTCTTCCATACTAAACAACAACACTTATGAGGCCCTGATATTAGAGAGATCCTCGCTGACGAAATTTTTCGCATGTTTTATTGAAATCAGCTCAATAACTTGAAAAATGTGACAAAGGTTTCATGATGATCATGTTATTATGAACAGAAATCTGATCTAAACTTTATATATTCTTGATCATCTATGAGCAAATTTCAAGATCACATTTTAATCTTGCATGGCTTTATAAATTCAATCCAGCAATCTTGACTTTCTTCATATTTTTAGTGAATAAAGAACCCAGTTTTGATGAAAGAAACTGAAAATGCTAATTCTCCGTCATCCAATGTGTAAATTTAGACTAACTTGCCGTCTGACTTTCTTTCCCCTATATGGATCAAATGTGCATATTCGATGTTGTATAAAAGATGGGAATGCGGGCGCAGTATTTTCTTCGTCATCGCACTTTGACTTAGACTTGCTGGGTCAGTTGATGGTTAAGGCGGTATAATATGTGTTATTGTTATTGCATTATGTCCGAAGTTGGCTCTGCTCTATGAAGTGTACATTGTGTGTTGTTAAGTAAAAGTCATTCAAAGTAGTGCGCAACACGTCATAGTTGGANCGGGCGCAGTATTTTCTTCGTCATCGCACTTTGACTTAGACTTGCTGGGTCAGTTGATGGTTAAGGCGGTATAATATGTGTTATTGTTATTGCATTATGTCCGAAGTTGGCTCTGCTCTATGAAGTGTACATTGTGTGTTGTTAAGTAAAAGTCATTCAAAGTAGTGCGCAACACGTCATGTATCAAATTTTGCATTCAACTAATGCTAACATACCAGCGCGGTGAAGTTTACAAAACAAATCATGCGTCACTCGTTGACTGAGGCTCCCTGCCAAGTATGCTCTCGCCGAAAGTGGCAGAATAAAATGCGTCCCGTTTTTGATGTTAAGCTGGTGTATTGGTCAGAGGTAGGTAGTCCAGGTTTTCGGAAGCGAATCGCTAATTTTTGCGCAGATGTTTTGTCATAGATCAGTTTGTACAAGATCTTTCTGGAGCTCCTTCTAATCTCTATTGTATCCATTTTTATTCGGTCTTAAATACCGTATTTTCGGAAATAGTGGCACTGTGCCACTATTGTTTCATTCACTCTCTACCCTGTGCCACTATTTCCGCGTGTGCCATTATATCCGAAAATACGGTATATCTTTTTCACTCAACAAAAATTTTCAACTCAGTAAATTTTTATTGACTTAAGAAAGCGAAGAGCCATACACTACAAAGAAAAGGCCCCACTAAGAAAAAATTTACAGTTCCTGGTCAATAAATAGCTTCGATTCCATTGGGTTAAAAACCAGTTACCTGAATGCATATTATTGAGCAATCCTGATGCACAGCCTCCTTACTTTATTGTTTACAACGCATTTCAGATTCAGAATTTCATAACAATATAGCAGAATAGCATTAGTGCATATAATATATATATTGAACATCCGACAGCAATTTTCCACTGGTTAAGGATATAGTTTTCCAATACCGCACTTTTAACGTCCGTTTCTTTGGAAGACAAGGATTCGGTCTGAAAGAAGTTACAATACAGTTCTTATAAATTACACTAAATCACTTATAAATAACTGCATTGATCGTAATATTTTGACATGTTTCTATGGTGAAATTATCTTCAAATCTGAATTGATGCTAATAAATTTCTCAATCACTTATTTAAGAGATAATTTCTCATCGGAAATGAAACCTAAACCGAAGGCCTCTACTTTCCTAACGAACCATTCTCAATAATAAGATATTTTTTGATTTTTAATTCTCTAACAGTCAGCAAATCTTACAGACAGTGAAAGATATGATATCAAAGATTTATACCGTTTCATTAACTGAACATGATATCCTATCATAGTTATTTGGTAAAAAGTTCATAATAACGTGATATTGTTTACCTTCTTGTGACTCTTTAGTACAATAAACATTTTGAAGCTCCTGGTAAGAGCTGGTGAAATAGCCAATACGAATATAATACTTACGAATAGTGCGTCACTTGACTGTAGCAACTGGCACTTGAAGGCAGGATTAGACGTCGTACCCGTTTTAGTTGAATTGATTGAAAATTTCATCTTTGAGCGCTCAGTTATTTTTCTAAAATCTCCATGAAATTACTTCAAGATTGTGAAAATTTTATGTGTGCGTTTAGTAAACTTTTTAAATTCGTTATAAATGGCTTTGAATCTTGTTCAAGCTGATAGATGATCGGTAAACGGGACGCTATGTTCAAAAAATGGTCCTTGGATCACTCAGAAAATTTAAAGCAAAAAAGTCAGGTGAAGGCATTTAAGAGGTTTTAAAGTTGCGATTTTTTTAATTTACTCATTTCTTTCTGATATTTCGAAGTACGACGTCTATACCATAAAGTTGCTGCATACGCAGAAATAGAGGACTGTGGATTAGCAAGCGCAGTAATTGATCATTATTCGATTATTTTCGGTTTTCGTCCCAATTACCGCGCTTGCATTCTGCAGTTCTTAAATTCGGCAGGTGCATTAATTATATGAAATGCTGTAAGGGTCCTCTGCTTAATATGTTTTATATGTTGGCTTCTCTTATCCTTTTGCTTGCATCTAACTCAGTTGCCTTCTATTAGTGAAACAATTGTAATACAGTAACAGGCACCGGCCGAAAAGGCAACTCACTTTTCACTTTTGTAGAATCTTCTGTTTCTTGCAGTCGCAGCAACTCTTTGTCCAATTCTGTGTACATTGAAAGTGAAGAAAATAGAATTAGAATCTTTTATATATACTCAAATATTGGATGTTTTCGTAAACATATTTTCGACAGCAGTTTACCCATGCGTAGTACTTTGCGCTTTGATTGATCGACTTCTAAACTTGATTTTCATGCGAATATTGAACATGCGGAAGTTCTGCAAATTTCCTGAACGGATCGCAACAACAAAATTGAATAAGAGTTAGTGTGGCAGAAACTTTTTGCAAAACTGGTTTAGAGTATGCAATTTTACCGCGCAAATACGCAGTTGCGTCACTCGCCCAGAGGGTTATGCCCTGTCCCAGAGTGAAAAACAACAAGGAAGTAAATTGAAAGTCCAAAAAAACAGGACGAAATTCAGCGTTCTTTGCCCTTCATTACGCTACGTCACGTTGTAGTGAGCAGGAAGGAATTGTTAAACGCTGAGTTCTGGTGGGAAAGATTTATTAGAATTTTTTGAATTTCGCTCATTTAGTTTAACAACGCTAATGGCTTAGGGACAGTTTCACAATATATTTTCCACCAGTTACGATATGCGATAACCCATACGAGATATTCCCTTCATTTTTGATTTTCTTCCCAGTTATCGCATTAACAATTTCGCTTATTCGCAGCTGCAATGGTCCCATGAACGTCAGCCTCTCCGCTCCTGAGTTGCGATCAGAGTTGCCGCTATTAATGTTCAACGGCCATTTCACTTTTCTTGCCGCAGTAAAGGTATATTTTTTAGACATTTGTTTTTCTGTCACTTCAATTTACTTTCAATTTTATTTCAGAGAGCTATTTGTTTTCTCTGATCGATACGTGCACGCATTGTCGATATGACATGAAAAACATTTTACTCCTATATAAGGGACGATATAATGCAGCAATATAATAAAGATTGCATCTGAGAAAGCGGCATCCAATATTCTGAGGCAGATTAGGCCTCCCTAATGTGTATCCTTATTGTGGGAAGTTTATAAGCGGCACGTGATTATGAGTTTGCCCGTGGAGACGAGGCGGAATGACGTCTGACGGCTTTCTATTCTAATCATCAGAAAGTAAATATTAATTCTTGTGCAAATATATTGTTCAAACACTCACTCATTATCATGCTCTCGATCATATTGTACTTCGAAGGCTACATTCCAGCTCCTCTGCGCCAGTGCTGCATTTAGAGCTGCATTCACGAGACTTGACCACTGTAATCTGTGCTGAGCTCACTACGTATCGTAGTTCAACTATATGCGCCCTCGTTCTGAAGTATGAAATGCAGACTTCGGAGCTCGGATTTTATTGGCTGGGCTTTAACAGAACTGGTCCCTGGCTTTAGCCTAAGCATAAAATGTCTTGAGTTTGGGCCCTCCTTCTGAGAAGAGTCACTGGACGAGGACTTCTCAGATTTCATAGGAACGAAGATCTGTCGTCTGCGGCTGTCCAAACAAAGTTTCTGCCTGTGAGCGATTAAGAAACGTCAAAATTATTACCTGCGGCGTCAGAGAGGCATTAACAGTTTCCACCTAGGTGCAGCAGCTTATTGGAGATCATCAGCAAATGACTTCAGGCTCTAATCAATCAGGTTGTTTTCCTGACGTGAGCCATTTTATATTGCGTGTTAAGCGCAACTGACGTACAAGTTTGAGCAGGCGTGACAATTAAGTATTCAAAAGAGCGCACTTATTTGGGGAAACTTCGTGCCTGCCTCCAACAACGCTCTAATCTAGCTCATATTTGTTCAAATTATAACATAATAATGCGTGCATCGAGCGATTTCATTTCAATCAGGCTTGCACTGTGTATCAAACTAATCATAATACAACGAACTGTCTCGTTAAACGGGGCAAGGCGGTTCTAATCCGCTCAAAGCCATCAATTATATGGCCGGTGTGCCGCGCGACAAACAAAAAATCCATGACGTCCTATCTCAATGCTACAAACTCTGAATATGTGACGTTCAAGTAGTTTTTAGGTAGCAACGCATAATAAACATTGTTTATTATTCGCATATTTTCAGCTGAAATGCAATGCAAATGCGCAGCGATCGCAAACTACTCTTTGCACTGGCATTTTTATTTTTTTAGCGATAGCTTCACTGAAGATACTACATTAGTTAACAAAGCATTCTATTCCAAATGAAGAAAATAGCTGCACTGAGAAATTGTATTGTCGATAAGAGTGCTATCGTGGCTTATTGTGGAATGATACATCCGACAAGCTGGTGGAGATAGGATCGTTGAAATTTAATATAGCGTAAAGTCAACTGTTCGTTCGGTCTTAGGGATTTTTCTCGCCTTTGTTACCGTAACCCTAAGCCGCTCTAGTAGATTTTGCGCCTAATTAACAACAAACTTAGCGTTGAATCAGCATTTTGTCCTTAATATTTCTAAGCATTCGACGATGTTAAATCCAACTTTCGTTCACGTTCATGCCGATACAGGCTTTGAAATCACAAAACTGCCAAGGACATGAAGGTTTTAGGATACTTTTGTTCATAAATTCAAACATCTGAAATGGATTCACATATGTTCTCGATCGTTTGTGAGCAAAATTCATAAATATATTTCAATATTACAACTTGTAAAAACTTGAGCACATACGATTTTCGTATTCATTGCATTTTCTGATCATTTAAAAGTGTTTCAGGCAAAATAAATATGAAATTCAAATTCCACGTCGTCGAGTGCATATATTTATTTATACATTGGATGCCAGTATCTTATTTTCACCGAGTTTCCCTCCAAGTATCAGTAACACAACAGCAGCGTCGTACATTTATGCTACACGGAGAGATGGATGGTCTTCAAGTGTCATAACGAGTAGGACTTCAAAATGATGAGCGACTCATTCTGATTTGCTCTATCCTATCGGCAACCATTCCTTGCAATTTCGACTCCAGCGCAGCGTCATCTCGCATTTTGTAAAATTGACGGTTGATTTTCGACTGTAGCGATCCGAAACCGTTCAGGCCAACGTTGTAGGCGCGGAATGACGAAGGACGTTTAAGCTTGTCTGCAAAGATAATATTTCAAAAAACGTAACTGCTAATATATTTTTATCTTTATCGTGCTTTCTATGGGAACAAATAAAGGACTTGCGAGTGTCGCCAATACGTAACTTTTCAACCGAATTTGCATTTTTGTCACCCACGGACTCTTCGACATGCGAAAAACTTAACCTGTAAAGCGATAATCCTTTTCAAGGAATACGCTGAATAAAGCGAGATATGAGCATTTTGAACAGGTAGGCACTTCCACATGAATGCTTCCTTTTAGTTCTTGCTCTCCCTTTGGTTGCACATAATTAAAGCTCAATTTATTTTAGGTTGGTTGGCTGTATTTCTGTTATCAAAAGCAAATTTTCACGCGCTTACCGTTTGTTTCGACAACTGTTGCTAATAAAATAGTGATGAGAAGCAAATAGTAGAAGCTCGGCGTGTTCATTTCTCGCAATGCACGATGCAACGGTGCAGAAAACCACAAAATCAAAGAATGATTAAGCGAGACCACGAGATAGAGCAGCAAAATAAACGATAATAAGTCGGCAAGAATGCTTTCGCAAGAGCGCTCCCTTGCAATGAGCCCTTTTCTTGTAATATCGGCTTTAAGTACAGAGTCACATGGTCTCCATAGCAACCTTAACAGCCAGGTGTCGTGCTAATATCATTTTATGACGCAGTTAAGGTGCTAGTTCTCAAGAGAGCTGACGTCGTGTCGCTTAATACGTGACAAAAATCAGTCAAAGCAGCTGTTCATTAGTGTTTTCGCGTCGTATACTAATGAAGGCGTCCTCGTGTTGAGGACAATTAATCCTATTTTCATCACAAGCCCGGATGCCAAGGGTCATCTTCCATTGACCATACAGTATACTAGATGAATAGCAGACTGCAATTGGTGACAGTCAAACACCATCTGCGCATCTCGTAAATACGCCCCTAAAATTGTACCTCTTCCGAGCTTATTTTTGCAAGTCTCTCGTTAAACAGCCCTTTGGCGTTTTCCTAGTAAAAATGTATTTGTTCGAGAGCAAAAATCACCCGCCTGTGCAATTTTTTCTTGCAAATAAGCTATGCGCTGCGCGTGCTACTCTGCTATTCCTGCTAAAAGATGGCCGCGAACCGCTGTTTAATGCTCAGTATATATTTGTTTTGTTTAATTAAAATGATATGAAGTGTTAATACTAAAGTAATACTGTGATAGAGTACATTTTCCGGTCCATCTCGAAATTACATCCTCAGCCTACTTTTTAGGCTTAGATGGAGATCATAGAATTGGAATTCCTCGATAATCGCCTCGGAGGCGTATTATCGAGAAAGTACAGCTCACACTAAAATGCAGCTTCTCTCGGATGGCAACGCAGCGATGCTGAATGAGAGGGCATCATCAGTGGGCCGATAAGTAGTTCCTATCCGCCAACAACTCTTATTGGATTGCAAGGCTGAAATGAATGCGTAGAATGGTATTGCGAGTTGAAAATTGACAGCATGAGGTAAGGTTTCCTGTGACATTGCGTTTTTATGTTTTAACTCATCACCATAAAAGTCGCATAAATGTTTAATGGTGACCGTGTGTGGGTTTGCAAATGTCGAGTCACACCAGCCAAGAAACCAAATTAATATCGCAGTTGTGGGCGTTCTAACTATGCTATTACCTGCTTCATAGCTATAAACTGATAGGCTATTCTGAGACAATTTCACATACTGTTAAAACTACGATTGCTATAATGACAATTTTGAGAAAAGCGATGATCAGTCAAATAAGAAAGAGACGAGAGAGGGGAAATTTGCCAGACCCATGTCATAGCTAATTCTTCGCTGTACTTCCCGTGCTGTTAATCATTGTAGTCATTACTGTAGTTTCGAGCATTAGACTCAGGGGATTTATTTTAAAATAGAATGTCGGACGGTTGTATTAGAATGTTTACGCACGTATCTCAGTCAACTTCCTTGTTTGAAAAATTATAAATATCGCATTCAGATTAGTTGGGCGTGCACTTTTATTACTGCGTCATAGTGTATCTTTATTTAAGCATTGTTTGAGAAAGTGGCTTACGCGTAGCAAACTTTTCAAACATTTCTTTTAACTGTCCAAGCGTAAATATTGCAAATAGTATGTAGTATATCTATACTATTCTATAAATTTAATTTTTTTATGGATATGTATTTGTCGATTCGATGAGTCTTCGATCAGAAAACGCTTGTTTGCTTATATGAATATGGTATTGCTACTTTATCTTCTCAGTTGCGCCTGCGAACAGATCAGCTAAGCAGAAGATGAAAGGAAGGAGGGTTGTTTTACGAAAAGTTAAAGGAGGTCACTCGACCAATAGTTGTCGTATTTGAGGAGTGTTCTTATTAGTTTTGAGTTGCAAAATTGAAACTGCTATACGCAAAATTATATTTCTTCCAGTTTGAAGGGACGAATCGTATTCGCATATTCGGTTTGCGACCATTGAATTGTTACCGTCGATTTTCGTTTGAAATCTCTAAATCGAGTTCATTGTTTTTCAATGAACAGTTCACTGTTTTCACACCAAAAGAATAATTCATTATTTTAATGGAATAGTTCATTGTAATAATCATTCCAATGTTTTGCACTTCAACGTACGTTATTGATTTTTCAATGAATCTTTTCATTATTTTGCAATTAACTATTTCATCAAAAGAATGAAAAAAGTTTTTTGGTGTGAAAAACAATGAACTCGATTTAGAGAGAAGGGTTGCCTAATCACAATGCAAACGGTATCTGTTTGGAAGCAAAACGATCATTTCTGAACAGTAAACTCTTTACTATTCGATCGTGGTGCAGATAGTCAATTCTTCTTGCTGTCGGAAATATAATTAGATTTCTCTTTAATAATCCTGTATGCTTTTGTACTAATATCCAAAATGTAATACATCATCTGCGTTTTTTTAGTCTGTTCAGTTTCGTGATTGCTTTGCGCATCGCGATCAGTACGCTTCAGACACTGTCTATCTTTCCTGCGTCATCCACTTCGCGTTTGAACAGCAGTGAACACAAGCCGGGTCGGCGTTCGTAAATTTCATTCACAACTCTATCGCTAGAGGGCAACTTTCGAGTATTGCTTGAAAAATACACAGCAGTAAACACAGGGCAAGTGGCGGGTAGGCTGACAGGCATTTTCCTCAGTTCCCGGTGGGTGCGAAGACACGCTTTCACGAGCAGCTGGTGCTGCGCGTCAGTCAGGCCGCCGCTGTAAAAATAGTGCGGCTCGCCTCGGGCTCCTCGATGCACTGACGTAAATCGAAGCAGACGTCCCGCCCGGGCCGCTCCCTACCCTTGGTCTGTGAACTGCTCACTATATAGTTTAATTCCTCCGCGATTGCATTGAACTTAGATTAAATATCTGTGCTGCATTTTGCAAACACGTTTGTTTGCATTTGTTTTCATCGATCGTGATCTATTGAGCCGACAGTCGGCAGAAGCCTCCATTTCTTTCAGCAAATATTCTCGAAGTTGAGAAAGTAAAGGTCGATGAAGTTTTTCGCAGATTAGATTTGTTTTAGAAACGTTGAGTGCAAACGGAGAGAGTCTGAGATATTATCTAGGAAGGTCTGTAATTAGTATGTGAATTATTAAGAAGATTCTATTAGGAGAAAGACTAATTGGATAAAATTGAAACTTATTTATCTTACGAACAGATGATTAAATAAACGTGGTAGTAAGGTATAATCAATAAATATGGCCGGTCAAGAATAAAAGAAATACTTTTATCGTAAATTGTGATGGTGTTGGCTCAGCCAAGTACAATAGCTTCAAAAGGTCAATAGACTAGGTCGAAACAATAGCTTTCGTGCTTATTAAAGAATATCGATAGTTAGTAGAAGTAATCAGCAAACTTTTCTATAAAAAAGGACGGACCCGCTTTGATGAATTAGGCTGTCTCTCTCGAGGGCACGTGCTGCTGCCCCCGCAGGAGAGGAAGGGCGAAATCATTCTCGACTGCCTTATCATATAGTTAATTTCTGTCAATAAATAAATAATTAAAGGATAATGAAATATTTATTTGCGTCTGCTTGACCTCTTTGACGCACTCTTGACATACTCTTGACATACTATTTAGACTGCTGTCTTTCGCTCAGCGCAATGGGCGACGTTATTCAGACAGGGCACGACTGGGTCGGTGCCCAGTGGGACTGGCCGTTACAGCAAAACGACGGTGTTGTCAAAATGATCAACAATAAGGAGAAATTCGAGGTCGGGCTCGACTGCCAGTACTTCGCGCCAAAGGAGATAGAGGTGCGTGGAAAATAAAGCTCTGCTGCTCATCCCCACTCAAATTTGCCCAATAGCCAATTTAACGAGCGAGCTGTAATGATTCCATGTTTAGTGAATCCTTTGGGTCTCAACCTATTTTTGAATTCTGAAGGTGTACTAGAGCTGCGTCGGTCGAATAATTTTGGCAGATTTCACGCAGAGTTAACAATATGTTCAAATTGTGTGTTGTATATTCTTGTCAATTATGCATAGAAATCTGGCCAACGTTAATTCTCTAGTAGAACAATATTTTGTTGCTTATGATATTAGTTTGAGAGCACGATACGGATTTGCTTATATCCGAATGAAATTGGAAACCGTTACGCTTAAAGTAATACTTTTGAGCACCGTCCTGAAGGAAAACTGCAAAATTAACTTGTACAATTCGTGATCAGTTTGTCAGTATTTCAAGGTAGTCATTCAATGGTCTCTGTCGCCATTCACTGGCCTTGGACATAATTTCACGGCGTAGCTAGGATATAAAAATATACTTCAAAACACATTAACATAGGTTCTCAGTTTATTTCTAATACTCCGCAAGTGATGGCTCATCTTCCCAACCAAATTGCATCCAAGGAAATCCTGAGGCACATATTTGATTGAGCTCTTTTCGCATGTTCACTGCAGCTTCAAATAGAACCCCTAAAGGTTTACTGCGAGAATTGGGCTTTAGGTGTCGATAGCCTCATTAAATGGAAGTATGAAAAATATGAAATTAGAAATCATTCTTGATAGAGCCAACGGGCTTCTTTATTGCAACTGGTCAAAAAATTAAACTAGATTATAGGAAAAGCAATTGTTATATGCAATTTTTAAAGCTGGCGCAGCCACTCATACTTAATCAAGCTACTTAATTCAGGTAAGAGTGAACGGCGAAAATATCCAGATTCACGCCCGACACGAGTCTCGCAGCGACGAGCTAGGCGAGATCCTGCGAGAAGTAAACCGGACCTACAGGCTACCGCAAGACATCGACATTCTATCGCTCAAGTCACACCTAAGCAGTCGCGGTATACTCACTATCTCTGCCAAAAAGAAATAAATTTCATCTCTCTTGAAGCACACCGTGATAGCATCTACTCTGCGAGCACAATCGCCATGAGATTATTTGTTTGCACATTGATGTTGGCCTTCTTGTTTTTATCATCGTTAGTAATCAATGCGATTGTTACTGACATGAGCGCGGATTGCGGGATTCAGCGGAATTAATGTTTTGTAAATACTGAAAATATCTACACGTGGATTAATATGCAATACTTTAAAGCGGAAATAGTTTGTTCAATTTAAATCGAAACGGACGCTTGTATATTTCATTATAAGCTGACAGCATTGACCGCTGTGCTTTATAATTTCAAAATTGAATTTCTTGACTAAAGTAAGATGCAGTTCGTCGGGAAATTACTGCGTGAAATGCGTATAAACTTGCAGCGTTTCCCCTGTGAGATCAATATACTCTATCGCTGTGAAGATATTGAAAAATTAATCTTCCGCCATTTCAAGCTTGAATTCGCTCACATGTCTGATTTGGTTGCGGTGTACGAATACGCTAATTTATGATCACGCCTTGATCACTAACTGAATCCTATCTGAATACTCTTTCAGTCAATGTGAAGCACTGGCTTATTGATTGGCAATATGATACTCTGTGCACCAAATGCTGATCATTTCTCTCTTTCTCCAATGATGTTTTCAACCTCTTTCATCTGCACATATCGCCATAAAGCTCCTTTGGCAAAATTTATTTAATTGCAAGCGGATGTTAAAGGAGCGCTCAGCTCACATGAGTCTGAAGACTGCAATGACCCCAGTGCAGCTCGAGGCGAATACTCTATTGAAGGGTACTTGGTCAAATAAGTTGTGCTTTCTTCTAAGCACGTTGAGAGCGATCGCTTTTATATTTAAAAAATTTTAATGAAGCGATCAAAAAACAGAGTTTTGATCTTAGTTTCATAAC
>NIUQ01003992.1:0-15235 GCA_002796945.1 Plectus sambesii
CAGACACCATCTTTGACCATCCTATTAATTGCTTTGAAAGGTTATATTTGAATAGTACAACCTATTTCAAAAACAGTTCTCTGAAAAAACGGTCATAGGCGAATATTGCAACTTGAATTTGGAAGTAAAGTACGATAGAGGATAAAAAGCTCATCATTTAAAAGAAATAAGACTTGTTTTAAAGTTCATTTACTACAATTTCCTTATTATTACGTCAATGTTTCAGATTGTTCGCATATACATCCCAATTCGGTGAAAATGTACGACAACATGGTAACTATCACCAAGCTGTCTACTTTGCTGCACCTTCTAACATCTGTTCCCTTGTATATTGCGTGCTTAGCTATCGTGCTCCGAAATAGAAACACTGCTCCGTTCGACTCGCCCTTTTTTCTAATCTACATCGCTCATGGAGTCATCGATCTGGCGTTAGTATTTCTATTATTTCAAATTCGCTACAAATATTTTACTCAATTTGTTCACCAAAATGATAAAATTCGGTAAATCTATAGATGATATAATACTTTATTTGTTGCAATTTGCGATGAATGCTGTAGGAAAAATAATCTTGATTTTTAGCAATTTTTTTGGTTATATACTCGGCTACAAATTACCGTTCTGGGGCTATTTCACATCGCTTTATGAGCCGTTTGGCCTGCCAAACTGGTTCGGCAAGATCATTGATTTTGTTTTTTGGTTAACTGTATACATGCAGTATTGGATAATCATCTTAGTGGCTCTCAATCGATACACAGCTGTTTGCTGGCCATTACGGTATCAAAAGGTACAGTACATCACAATTTACAATCCTTGACATAAATATGGTAACACTTTTGACGCACTGTCTGAGAAGAAGAGAGTTGACGTTCGGAAATATTTAATTACTGCGCAAAATTATCAAACATTTCCCAAAGCTGTGTGAAAACAAGTTGAAAATTTTTTCTGAACCTGCTTCTCCCAGAAAGTGGAAACTTAGTTCGAATGGGCCCAGGACCTATGATCTGACCCCAAACCTTGTAGAAGCTAACGGCTGGCCTCCGGTCGCACTAAAAGGCATTGCACTTCTAAATCGACAATTTAGCGGTTCAGAGATTCATCAGAGAAGCGTTATTTTGCGTCATTTTTATAAAAAAATGTAAGAAAGAAGTCACACATTAGCGGTTTGGGTGAATTTGCTTTGCAGTTCGCTACAGGACACTCGTAAACCGGGAGTAAAATTATTAAAAGTTCTAAATATTAAGCAAAAATGCTCTCTCATTCAAACGCCAAGGAACGTGCTGAGGCAGATGAACAGAGTGAGGACATAAAAAAATCGTTGACACGATAACCTGAACATGATTATTCGATTTAGATTTGGTCTCAACGCAATATTTACTTCGCTATTGCTGCTTGCTCGATCTTGCCGACACTAATGTGTGTCCCAATATGGTGGAACAACGTCTTATACGTGAAGCGCATTGGCTTTGAGAATAATACAGTGATCAGCGCACCCTTTATCGAAAATTTAGCTTACGATGTAAGATTTTTCACTTTTTGTAAATATTTTCTTCAGCAAATGAAGCGGATAATTAGTGTAGTCTCCATAGTTAAAATTTGAAATGATCATGCAATAAATTAGATCAATGCTCGAGGACTTGTGCTAATGGCGAAATCCAAAAATCCAACATTTCCATATATGTAAGCTTGCCGTTATAAGGCGATAGCTCCGCTCTTGATTTCGTAATTTTTATTCATGCTGTCTCTAAGAGTCTTTACGAGCAAGTTGGATGTGTTTTGTCCTGTGCAATTAATTACTCTTTTCACTATCGCGCTTCTTATTGCATGTGTTTCACCTGCTCGAGTTCACTGAAACGAAACAGACTAAACCTTACAATCGAAAATTTACTAGTGTTAGTTTTTGTAAAGGTGGTTAATTTTTCAGGACTTTTATTACAATACTTGGAAAGGAAAAACCATCATATTATTACTGTGTAGTTTCTTTTTTTATGGATCGGCAATAGTCACACTAATCAAGCAGAAAAATCAGCCCACCAGTTCAATCAGAAAAGCCGAAATTAAACTATTTTATGCAGGATTTGTTTTATTTCTCTCTTGCATTCTTTATTGTGGTTACTTTATCTTTTATTCATACTGGGGAAGCACGCAAAGTGCAGAATACCGCTTCTTGGGAGCCATTTTGATTCGTATTTTGAGCGATTTCTTTCATCTCAACAATGCATATATCATGCCAGTAATGTGCACTGAATTACGAATGAAACTACGGGCGCCGTTTCGCTTTTGGTCGAAGAATTCAGTGACAACTATAACAGGTCGATCATCAAATAATTTGGCAGTAACGGGAACGGCGAATTGAATATTTCGTGAGAGAAATAAGCACAATCGGAAGTTAGAGTTGTCAAGTCATTTATAAGTTTAAATAAAGAATGTTTTACTAGAATTCAAAACAAAAGTTGGGAACAAAAGAAAATAAAGTTTCATTACCGTTAAGTTTCGGTGACAAGCAGTTTCTCATCTTGTATGGAGTTCTTCAAATGATTGTACAATATTTCATGCTTCGTTGTAATTGTTGTTATGTGACAGTAAATGTTAATTTTTGTAAAGTAACAGACATGTATCAAGAGATATTAGCCTTGTTTGCATTCAAACAATACCGACTCTTTATAAATCACTGGCACATCAAATTTTATTCTTATCAGTTCGCTCTTCTGTGGCGAAGAAATTTTTTAATTCAAGGAAATGAAAATCAGATCTAGGCTTTTGATTTCAATGAATAATGAACCATTACCGTACTGTTCATTTATTCCGTTCTTCAATAATCAGACACTTGACCAGTCAGTCGTAACGGTCGCATCGCAACACATACAACATCCTTGAGTTCGCGAGACCCTACTGTTTCGCTGACGCAGGTTGTAAGAAGGTTGGTGCGGTAGATAGTTTTCATTCGATATTCTACGTTTCTAAAAACCTTTCTAATAATCTAAAAATATTTGACTATCAAAATTGTAAAGCACATCATAAACTAGAAAAGGTCAACTAGGATTCAAGAAAAGTTGAATACAGCAGAAAGTGTCTTTTGTGGACTTGGCGTTGGGCGACGGGAAATTTTCCGTCGCTGAAATACGCACATGCCTTGAAAATGCACTATGCTTAGAATAACTTTGTCAAACTCTGACTCCTGGATAAGTGCATCTGCCTCAACTCTATGCACTTTATGACTTAAAAACCTTCCTTGGATACTTTGGGAGCAAAATCAATGACTCACATAATAACAGATCAGCGAACGGATGGTGAATAAAGGGTGACAGCAATGATCTCCTCCTACCTATTACATTCAAGAGGTATTTTCGCACAAAGAAGTGATGTGCTAAAATGATGGCTTTGAACGCGAGGAAATGTCATGAAATGATGAAGTCTAAAATACATATTGCATCAGTTCAGATAATTAAACGTTGAGAATCGAGCGGAAGCACCGCAACAGCCACCTTTTAACTCTCCTCAGCTTAACAACAGGCCCTTGCAAGCACACGCGGGTTTTGTATGTGCTGCGATGCGGCCGTTACAAGTGACTCGACAGGTTTCTATTTGCCAGGAAATATTTAAATACACAAAGAGTGCAGTAATCGATTGGAATGAAAAGCAATAATCAGAAATTGCTTTGCTGTATCGATCCTTTGAATTCAAATTTACAATTGATTTCCTATGATCATAATTGAATACAATGATTCCTGTGTAAAGTTAATAGTTTGGTATAAAATTTCTTTTACATTTCAGGTCGCTTGCAGTAGCATCATGGTTCAGCAAATTATCTTGGTCTTTGTGATCTATATCACAAAACTGTCTACTTTCCTGCACATTCTAATATCCGTTCCCTTGTATATTACATGTTTAATTATAGTGTTTCGAAATAGAAACACTTCTCCGTTCAACTCGCCGTTTTTTCTAATCTACTTTGCGCATGGAGTCATCGATATGGGGTGAGTGCTTTTCCTGTTTCAAATTCCTTATAAATGATTTATTGGGAAAGTAAATGGCTTGTTGTGATTGATTTTGAGACTTTTTACTGATTTGTTAACAAAAAAAATAATATTTTGCCCATATACACATAAAATAACATTGAACTTGAAGGATTAAACTCAAATTTTGATGTTAAATACAGTTAACTTATTGCTTTAATTAGTTTTATTATTACTTAAGAGTTTATTTAATAAATGCAACATTCAAGGTAAATTTTTATTACCACTTTTTACATGATAGGAGTATGAAAATCATTGTTTCGATTTTTAGCAACTTTGTGGACTTTTTAATTGGATACAAAATGGCATTTTGGGGCTATTTTACGTCACTTTATGAACCGGTGGGCCAGCCAAACTTGTTCGCTAAGATCATTCATTTTATCGTTTGGTCAACTGTATTCATGCAGTATTGGATAATCGGATTAGTGGCTGCCAATCGATACGCAGCCGTCTGCTGGCCAATAAGATACGAAGAGGTACTGTATATCGTTGCTTATAGTTAACGATATTAAAACATAATCATTTTTGTCCCCTGTCAGAGAAGAAATATTTCTGCACTGCTATAGTTATAAATTTAAACATATGCAAAGTTTCCAAAAGCTCATCAAGCAAATTTTTTGTGTTCTTGATAGGTGTAAATGCACGTGCAAAATGTTCCTGATGTTCAGTTGAGATCACGTTTTTAGATCTACCTTAATTTGCATTAAATCAATAATCAACTTTATTCTCTGGTAAAAGCATCGCTGCTTTGCGGTGAATGCGGAGTACTCGGACACAAAATTAATGAGAAAATATTTGTGCTCTTTAAAAAAATTTGCAGGTCCCATTGATTTTGACAATATTTTTGCAGTTCCTTAAGCTTATGACCAAAGTTTATTCGAAATATAATTCCTAATTACCTTTATGGATTTTAACGCAAGGGGATTCCCCCTGAAGGTATATGGACTTATCAAAGTTTTCTTGTGACATTATCTCAAATCTTTTCTCCAGCGCTTCATCAAATGACTGATAATTAACAGTCAATTATAATTTTGGTCTATTTTTATCTTATATGCGCGAAAGAAGCCTCGCATATTCCGATAGCTAAATTTACTTCCGGCTTTGCTATTTAACATTCGTAAGGCGAGGTTCTAACGATTGAAACCATGCGATAGTAAACAGAATTTTTATGCCATCAAAATGCAGAAAGGTGTGCTCCACTCATAGAAAGAATAAGAGAATTATTGAAACAGTTGTCTAGTTATCGCTATTCGATTTAGATTTGGTCTAAACGTAATGTCTGCCTCATGATCGCTGTTTGCTACATCCTGCCGACCCTGATGTGTCTACCAATATTATGGACAGATGTTACTTACTACAATTACGTTGGCTCTCAGAACGATACAATCATCGCTGGTCCCCTGATCAGTAATAAATCATATAGAGCAAGTTCTATGATATTCTCTTTTATTATTTGTATTGCCAGCAAATCTGTTCCAATAGAATTCGGAAATATGAGATACTTCTTCATCTTCCGCGTCCCGTATGGTACAAAATGCGAGAATGATTAGATATACGATAATTCTTTGGCTGATGACAGAGGGAATTAATAAGATTTTGCTCTCCACAATTTTAAAACACCTGTTGACTGCAAAGTGCAGGACTCAGGATGCTGTAAAACGATCAAAATTGCTCTCGGTGCATAAAAATGTGAATCAATATTCTTTCGCTAGTTAAACGAAATCTGTCACTTGACCACTTATAAGTTATTCTTATGATAGATTTTACATTTAAAAAACATTCATAAGGATATTATTTTTATCTTCCCAGCATTCTGTTATATTCGAATCTTTCTGCAATTAATTAACCATCTAATTTTCAAAATGAATGACAACGTTATGTTCTTTTCACACAAGAATTTAATTTCCAATAATATCAATACCGATCAATTACAACATCAATTCTCAAAATAGCTCAGACACTGTTTTCAATTTAAAATTCTGTGGATCACTGAAAGTTACTTCAATTTTAATTCTTACAAACTGTGTTTAACTTAAAGATTGGTTACATTTTCCGTGGAAGTCATAACTGATCAATCATCGTATATACCACAAGTAATATTGCATGCGTTATATTGCAATGTTTCTATGAAACGAATTAGGCCGCATGCCATGAATGAACCAGCGTAAACTTGAAATATTTAATCGTATATTTTGTAAACATGCGGTTTATTTTTAGGTATTTTACGATGGCGCTTTGAGAGCAAAAACCGCAATATTGTTGCTATGCAGTTTCTTTGTTTATGGATCGGCCATAATCGTCGTTATCAAGCAGAGAAATCGGCTCATTACTGCGGACCGAAAACTTGAAATAAAATTATTTTATGCAGGATTCGTTTTATTCATCACTTGCATTCTTTACGTTTGCTTCTTAATCTTTTCTTCTTACTGGAAGAGTATGGGGAAAGGATTAGAATACTATGCAATGTCAGCTTGTAGCATTGGTATATTTAGTGATTTGTTCAATCTTAACAATGCCTATGTTATGCCTATAGTATGTAGCCAATTACGGCTGAAAGTAATAGCGCTCTTTCGCTGTCGCGCTAAGAATTCAGTAGGTACTGCTACGGACCATTCTTCAATTAAATGGGCTGGAACGCGGGTGGCGAAATGATAATTTTCAGTTCACCGAGTGTTTCTTTTAGCGACTTTACTTGAAAGTCAACACTTGGTGAAGTCATTCTCAAAAATACTCTATGAAATAAAAGTTGTTATTCCAGTGTGAGCTGACTGTAGTAAAGAAATCCCGTGAATGTTTGTTTTGCTGACTGTTAAGTGATAATGTCAAGTTCTACTTTCTCTAATTTACTGAGCGCTTTGCTGATAAAATACTGAGCGATCTTCATAATATTTATGTCTACAATTCCAATTCTTTACACTTTTCGATCGCTTAGAAAGAAGGAATCTGTTGTTATTTTAAAAGATGAAAATGTAGAACGCATTCAATCTTCGCCCTAGCTGTTTGAGTCGACTAGTTCATCGAATCCGCCAGTGGATTGGGGATGCCTGGTTTGTTGACCTAGTGCACAACTCCAGCCGCTCCTCGTACAAGAATTTCAAAAAATTCAAACCAAGTAGGCGCAAAATGTGTGGTTGAAGAGGGATTCGAACCCTCGCCCCCCGAAGAGGACTGCGACCTGAACGCAGCGCCTTGGACCGCTCGGCCATCCAACCGATGATTTCGTAGCACTCGGTAACTGATCAGAACACCGAACCGCCAGATGGAAGTCTCCCTTATAGTAAACTCTACTAATCTAATGACAACTAATTTATGCCATCTACTTGCTCTACTTTGTGCATATTTTTGTGGCCGCTTAAAAATTGTGAACTAAAAAACCGTTAAAGTATTAATAATATTGGGGTAAATGACAATGAACGTCGCAATATTATCTACGTGCACTGATATACAGTCGATCATAAGAGATGGCTTTTTGACCGAAAAGAAGCTTCCTTTTAAGTGTTCGTTCTTAAAATTCGAGCAAAAAGAGCCAATGTGAAAATAGCCAATGCCGATGTTGCTGTAATAATAGTTGAAGGTTTTAATAGTATGTTTATAACTGTGCGGACTGAGAAGATAAGATTATGCGTCGTAAAGTTGCAAGGCGTTTACACCAGACAACAGCCCTGGGAAGAAAACGGTGCCTTCAAAGCCTGATGAAGTTGGTCTTGCCTCACTACATTTCCTTTTTTAAGTGATCGCTGGAGTCGATTTCAGGCACTCGAAATGGGGAACATATTGACGTCCGGTCACGTGACTCTCTTTACTTCTCTCTCTGACTCTTTGTGATTTGCAGTCCATTCGTGCATGTGACCAGTCGTCTAACGGCTGATCACTAACATCCATTAACTCGTTATATGAAAACGCGACATGGTGTAGCATGTTTATCTGTCTCGTCATAAAACGGTTTTATTAGCGAGCCGTACCGCAACAAGCTCACATCAAGAACATACCCACGCGTACACTTGTTCAAGTCACTGAATACAGTGAAACCCGGATAAGTGCACAAGATTTTGAGGCTTAGCCAAGCCCCTAACTTTTTTTGCCCTATGTTTTGTGCATGATATAAACCGAGATAAGCGCACAATCCGGATACGTGTACAAGATTATCTTGCCGGATCGATGGGCACTTATCCGGATTTCACTATATTATTGTTTGTTCTGACATTACTTGTTCCCAGCTCGCCAGGTGAACGTCCTTATTCTTCTGCAATAATATATTTATTATTTGTATTGACGTAGCTAAAACTGGCAGTGCGGTGCTTTGCGGTAAGTAAGGTCTTACAAAGTTATTCAGGAACACCTTGATATTAAAGATAGTGAGGAGATTTAGAAAAGCTCTTTGAGAGCAATGTTTTTCTTTTAAGCGCGTTTCAGTCTTTTGTAGAATCCTAAGTTCGCAAGTCAATCGTTGTTTTTCTGTTAGGTAACAAAGAATATGTGTCGATCTTTATTTGTTGGTGCTGCTTATAAATTGGCTTATTTTATAGAAAATATAGGTGAAATTATTATTATTTTGCAGAAATTAGAGAAACTTGAAAACACATGCAATTAAATCTTGGTAATGGCATATACTGCACCACAGAGTACCGCGCTACCCAACAAAGCACTGCTGTAAAAATGCAACGTACATAAATGCTTCTGGCAGATACAAGGCATCGTTTGTGTACAGTCAACAGCGTACCAGAGCCCATCGGCAAAGCCATTGTGCCGCACTTGCACGCAGCGAATATTCGGATCATTACTTGGTTCCCCTGGCGCCCACCACGTATAGCCATCAAGCTAAAACAAAGAAAGTCAGAGTTGCAATGAGCAACGCTCCGACCAGCGCAAAAGACGGTGCGAGGAGATAGTTCGATGAAAAACGGTAAAATTACAGTACAAACAGGAAATGATAACTTTTGGAAATAAAGTAAACGAATACTAGAACCATGTAACACATTCAATATAATATCTTAATACGCCACGCGCTATTTTACGGTAGGGCCCTTATCAAGGTCACAAACATGAAAAGTGTAAGTTCCATAATTAGACCCAAAATTTGATCGATCAATGCACTCTCACCGCTGGTTGAAAACCATGCCGGTGGCTAAACAAATAATCAAGAATGTCATTCGCATCATCCCATCGCAGTCCAGCTCATGCGATAGGTATGAATGCTACCTCAACAAATAAAAATCAAAACGCCACATTTTTTGTATTAGCCCGAACTTCGACAAATGCAGCATATATTTGGACAAAATATTTAAGTGAAGAGGGCTAGCTACTTGGTGAGTGTCTGCGGCGCAAAAGTGAATGCTGTTCGGGATGAAAACTCGGTGAACAATCTCAAATAAACTGACATGAGAATAGGCAGCGCCGTCCGGTACGTCCCATTCCCATAGACCCTGTGTTTTTAAACTGTTCAAGCCAATCCAGTAATCGATAGTGGCAGTTTGATCTGAAACAAACAAATATTACTTGATGCCGATAGGAAATTTTATCATAGTTCTTCCCTTTTGCATTTAATTATCTTCCTTCATATGTTCAGTTTATATAGAAGGCTGAGGGCATTGGATCCACAGTTGAAGAGGTATGGTAAAGTACGCCATGATTTAAATTTCTTCTTTAATAAGGATGCACGCGTACCTATGACTAAAGTGACTATGAATCAAAAGCGTACTAAGCTTCAGCGTGTGACAAAGTGAAGCAAAGTAACTTTATTCAAATGTATGCATACACCTTAGTACTATGTTTTGAAGTCACAGACATAACTCAAGTTACGTTGCCGTTAGTTCATCAAATGTAAGTTGCAACTTACTATCAAGGAACGATTGAACATCGCTGCTGCGTACATCGGCTAAGAAGCCCGTCATTGGCGATTGGTGACAGAATTCCTGGGCAGCGGTCCAATTTTTAGGCACAAGTGCAACCATGTAGCAGTAAGTATCTCTATTGGTCCACGTGCCGTCGCATGCTAAGAGTTCATGGTGGAAAGAAAGTTTCTTACAAATTTTTCAAAGCCTGTATAAGTTTATTTATGTAACCAATTACATTAAAGTAGATGTTACTACAAAGCTCCGAGACTGCTCTTTCTAAAACATCGTAAATCATCCAAGAATCGCCCTGGGCAATTATTTTTTAAAACTTAAGCGGCAGTTACAATGCTGCGACGTGCGACGTGCGTCCTGCGACGTGCAACCAAAATTTTGGTTGCAACGGGTCGTTACAATGCTGCAACCGAGCGATTTTTACTTGCGACGTGCAACTTGCGATCGAATCAAACCGATCGCACGTCGCACGTCGCAGAGATCTTTGCAACTTTTTTGAATTTTGCATCCATCTTTGCGCGAAGTATTGCAAAGTTACGGTATTTTTGAATGTGTTATTTTTGAAAAAATGAAACCTATGGAGGACAATTGGTTTGCCGCACTCTTTCTTCTAAGTACGGTAAAAAAGGTTGCAGCAATGTAACGACCGCTTTCAACCAAAAAATCGCTCGTCGCACGTCGCACGTCGCAGCATTGTAACTGCCGCTTTAGTCCGAGGGGGCGTTTGTTGGAGAGTCGGCAATTACTGTAGGAATTACACTACTTACGAACAAAAATTAACGGTTGCGTTGAAGTCGGTGTGGTCGGTGGAGTCGTCGATGGTTGTTCTGAAAGAAATTATATTTATTACGAGCTTTCGAAATCTTATATGAGAGGTTAAATTTAGTGAATTACAGTCGATGAGATCTGTTTGTACTAAGGCGACAGAGTATCGCGCATACGCCATTTCTAGTCTCATATTCAAAACAGGATAAATGATCTAATTTTGGACACATATACTTACCCACAGCAGTTGAAGATTGCGTTGAAGACGATGTTATAGGTGGAGTTGTCGATGACTGTTCTGAAAGAAACCATAGTCAATAGGAGCATTCGAAGTCTTGCAAAAGGAACTGACTTCATTGATTTTTAGGCGAGGAGATCAAAACTGCCCAATGTCTACATGTGGCTATTGATATTACAAATGCATTTGTTAGAATAAAATCGGAATTCCCGACGTCTAAATATTGTGGAGGTCAAAAAATCTGGGCAGATTTGAGATTTTCTGAATACCACTACGTCATTCATAGGATGCTTCAGTCAAGCTGAAATTTTCAGAGCCAGAAATTGCCACAATTCGTTAGAACCATAATTATCAGAACGAAAATGTTCTGAGATCCAACAGAATCGACAATATTCTCGATTTCAGTGACCTATTTAAATTAAATTAATTAAATTAACTTATTAATCATATCAACCTTATCAAAACTAAAAAACGCGAGTTTGATCAAAGCTAAGATCAAGCCATCTCTTGGATCTCAGAAACCCCAGCAACATCAGTAGTTAAAATCAAATTCGACGCACCGTTGCTATTCCATGGTTCCGCGATAACAACTCCAGCGACAACGGCGCTCGTTACACCGGCCGCTGCAACGGCGACAATAGCAACTTTGATAATAACGGCGCTTGCTTTTGCGGCCGTCGCTGCCGCTGCTGGCGATGTCGACGCTCCTCTGAAAATTTCAATTTCAAGTTTTGATTAAATACGATGCTATAAGGTTGTCGATATTATTCTTACGCGCTATGGGCGCCATGAACGCTGTGGGCGGCGCTACTACGTCTGATGATAATTTCTCTGATGCAGAAGACAGGCTGAAATAGTTTTTTTCATTACTGGGTTTTCTCGATATTAGGCCCCCGAAGTTTAAGCCCCGAGAGCCGTAAATTTGAAAGTATTCTCGATGTTTAGCCCAGGGGCGTAATTTACGATTAAAAAGTGTGCGTTCGACAGTACACATTAGTAGTGTTTGTGCAATCTTTTCTCGAAATAGCGCCTCGGTATGTTAACACAGATATACAGGGCGTTACAAGTATTTCCGCCATTTTTAATTTCGAATAACTTTTGACTGAGTGGCCCAATTTGAATAATTCAAACGGCGTTCGACTACCCTACTCTAGGATTGTGTTTTTTAGGTTTCTCAAAAATGTTCGTGTCGGGACCAAAATTAATGTCTTTGACCGTAACTTTGTTCAAAGATGGCCAGTTGGTCCAGAATTAACATTTTTGAGATCTACACAATCTGAGGAATAGATTAATTCCAAATTTAAAAAAATTTCGTATTGAGACCAAAAAATCGATCTTTAAGTTTCGGCACAAAAATGTCTAAACTTTTGGTATGAATGGATTCCCCAGATTTTTTAGGGCTCATGAAAGTAAAATTCGGGCCAGTTGGTCATCTCTGAACAAACATACGGTCAAAAAAAAATGTTTTGATCCCGACACGAAATTTCCTGAAAGTCTTAAAAACAAAATCCTAGAGCATGGGGAGTCTAACGCCGTTTGAATTATTCAAGTTGGCCCACTGAGTCAAAAGTTATTCAAGGTAAAAAACGGCGGAAATACTTGTAACGTCCTGTACGTGAAATTTTGCATTTAAATGCGATTTTACTTGAACATGATTAACTCTCACTGCTCAATGGTGAATTGCTTCGTTAAAAAAGTGTCTGACGGTAGTATTACAGCAATATTCTGTGTCAGTACGCTTTTAGGCATTTCGCGAAATTAAGCCCCGAGAAGTATTTTCGAGAGAACCCGGTAAATTTGAATTTTATTCTATTGTTGCATTTCATAAAGTGTAAAAATGAATATGTTTTGGCATTATTTACTAATTTTATTTTGTAGTTAGCTCGAAAATTTGTGTCCCGGATGATTGAAGGTAGGGTTACGCCGCAAGGGTGAAGGATAAGTACTCCCTATTAAAAAGTGTACCGCATTTGTATTCTGAGGTTTGGCAAATGTACACTTGACCTATTCCAGTTCATGCGGAAATCTCCAGCCTCTATGTAATTGGTACGTCTTCTCAAAGTTTAATTGAAATGATATAGTTTTTACTCAATTTTTGACGATAGTAGTCAATATGATTAATATCACGCTCCGTGCCCTGACATTTATGATGGGAAGTATATCGAAGCATCAACAAATGGAGCTTAATTTGCAGTTATTGAAGTTACTTTTAAGCAATAATGTAATTTGTCAGTACAGGTACTTTCACCGATTCATTGCTATTCGTTAAATTAAAATAATTAATAATCTTACTAAGAATAAAAGGAAAGGAATCATCCAAACAGGAAAGAGAAAGTAACAGAATAAATTCCACGCTTTTGAGCCGGTCGAATTTGGCCGACAGCACGATTTGATGGTGAAGAAGTTTAACGTGCAAAGTTTTGAATATCTTTTATGGATCGACTTCGCAGCTTTAGACATTTCATAGAGTCGCGGCACAATCTTAATGTAAAATTTTCTAGTCGAAAGAGATTGCATACACCTGACATGAACGCATTATAATAGCGCAAAGCACATTTTTATCTTCTTGCGATAAATTGTTACTGCTCCATCGTTAATCGCAAAGGAAGCATTAATTCCAGCTTGCAATTTAGTGTAAATGTGATGAGCATACCTATACAAGAACGAATTACGAGATTTTTTAAAATGTGTGTATAATTAAGAATGGTCAAGTATGCGTATTATGCTTGACGCGTATGTTAAGATGTCAGTGGCAATGGCAAAGAAGGACTGCATTATGCGCCAAACTTTAACACTATTAGCTACCGTACGTTAAAAATGTCAATTTTTACAATTTTGCCCTGTCTGCCATTCCTTTCTTGATCCTGCTCCACTTTTGTCAAGAGGAGAAACGGCATGATAGCCAAGGTATGCTCAAAACACTGCGAATGACTACATGCAGCCATGCTTTACGACTGCTTCACACGGCGATCGATTCAGGCGTAGCCTGTCTGTATAAAAAGTCGTCAAATTAAAAGCGATGTAACCAGCCTGCAGTACTGGAGATTAACCGTAAAGCAAATAGATTCAAACGTTCTTCAGAATTTTATGTTCGCAATGCAATCGCTATCATGGGGAGCTGTGCATTAATATGTCCTTCTTTCAAGTTTGCTATCTTCAACTCAATTAAACGACAAATCTTTTACCAAAGTGTACATTAATTTGCGACATAACACCGTAAACGCCACAGTAAATCCCAAGCTTCGGAATGAAAACGGCTATCAAGCGGACAACAAGGTTTCTTGGGACAGGTATTTCCATTTTAGGACTTTAAAGCCTGAGGACACCTTTATACACAAAGAACTCTTTGCCTGAGCCGCCAGCAACAGAAGCAAAGGGTGTAATAGAAATGATACCACAATGGAATAGAAAGTGTTATCCATCAAATTTTTTGGAATTCAACTATAGAGATAACGATCAGGATTGATAAGTCCCAGAGTTTATTTTCCCATACAACGAAGTTTGTTGACAGCGGTATAAATAGGCGGTACTGTCATGAGAAAATGAGCCTATCTCGATCGATGAAAGTGACACTATTTTTTGCATATAGGGCAGAAAGAAGACTCCGTTGACTGCATTTAGGATGCTATAGTGTAGCTAGCGTACATAAGCTAGAACAATTGTTAGCCTACCGCAAGAACACAGCATTTGAAAAAAAAAGCTTTTCTCAGACCGATAAGGTGGCGTTTACCCAGTTTCACTTGTCAACGAAAGGAATTCGCGTGAAGGTTAAATATTCCCGTTAAAAAGGCACATGTTCATCCCTATTTACTTTCCTCAGCTGTTTGCTAGAAAGACAATGAAAGTTCAGCAACAAGCCTTCATCTATCTTGCTCAAAGTCTTGATTTCGATAGCATGCGTTGCATCGCTTTACACAGCATGAAGTGCTGCAGTTGTATCCCAGAGAAATCAAGATTTTCAGCATGTCAGAGCGGTGTTGGTCATTAAAATTTCTCTCTCTTCCAAGCAATAAGTTGAGAAAAGTAAATATGAGCGAGACAGTAATTTTCTAAAAGGAATTTTTTTTCCTGCGAACATCGTTTTCAGCTTTCACTTGAACTCTAGTTCTCACGCTTGCCAGCAATAGGATCTCGGCCAGAAATGCTCGCTACCGTAATCCCCTTTCATCGATCGCGAAGTGCTGCTGGGGAGAGTGCCAGCAGCAGCTTGGCGCGCGATAGTTTAGTAATTGTTCGAGGGAGGCATAGGAAGGAGGCGGGGTCATCGTCGCTTAACAGCTGTTGCTGTTTGGTGCTAGGCCGGGGAACATTGTTGCGGGAGAAAGGCGGGCGCGGTAGAGGAAGGAGGAAGACGTAACAGCTGATCGTGCGAG
>NIUQ01003993.1:0-15244 GCA_002796945.1 Plectus sambesii
AAATGCAGAACTTGCTTACGCGTATCACAATGATACAATTTCATATACATGTAATAGCTATTGACAGACGGTTATTGATACAACACAGAACAGATCGCAACATAGAGTATACCAAATATGCGCAAAATACAATCTGAACCAAATTCCAATTTAACAGTACGTTAACCGTAATAAATCTTTATAACTCAGGAAACAATCAATATGAATATTGATCAGGAAAACATGACTTTGCAAGTCCCATCACCCCTGTTTGTAAATAATATTGGTCATGAAACGAACGGACCACTCGTAGTAAATACTTGCAGAAAGAGGCAGGTGACATCATCAGGAGGGGCAAAAATTAGACGTTTGTTTTCGATGGATTTCAGTGCGTACATATAGGATGACATATCCGTAACGATAAATCTTTCTCGGAAAAAGAGATAAAGAATAATAGACAGATGAGAACAGTGTAAAGAACCATCGGAAACGAAACCTGGAAACAAATGGGACCTAGGTCCGTGCACGATGAACAAAAAAGACGCGTCAGTTTGAAGCAAAGATAGAAGTTGAGGAATGAAGAAGTGCGTCGATTAAGTGGTGCGAATCTTGCCGGGCACGTAGTTCTTGTCAATGACAGGCTCTTGCAGGAACATATGTAGGCACTTTTCGTTCTGCGCCAGCGGGTGACCAGCGACCCTAAATGTTAAGTTAATCAATCTTTTTATTCTGCGCGTCCTTAACATTGTACCGGGTTCTCAAATTATACTGAAACTTACTTGTTAAGGAATTGTTCGAGACCCTTGCGGCGGTCCTCAATGAAGCCCTCCTCAAAGATACCGTCGTCCGACCGGAAAGGCATCATGCGCTTCAGCGCTTTGCCGGGAAGAGGGGGCACCACGATCTGAAACACGATAAACTTTGTTCGATTAAAAACAACGCTTTTGACTCCATTATTGTAAAGAGTCAGTTAAGGGAAGAGTTATTACGTTGGTTTAAAGGCCTCAGCTACAGGTGTTCTGTTTTATATCTCATTAGGAGCTTTCTTTGTATATGTATAAGAGCGCGCTTATTTTTGACTAAGAGACTGCATCAAAGGTGTACTATGCTTCAACGCGTTGCAAAGTGAAGCAAATTTAGTCAAACGCACGCGCGCTCCTTACTAGTTGCTTCAAAGAAGCATGTTCCAAAACTGACCATGCTCACAGAGTGGGAAAATTCTATATGGCTCGTTATTCAGGATAAATGGTGACAGATGATCAGTTAATCACTTAGGTGCATTGGACTGACCTTGCTGTCTCGTTCCAGCTCGCTCCTCAACCACTCGAAATCGGAGTACCGCCGTCGCACGCTCGACTCTTTCAGTTTGAACACTGGCAGGTTTGTCTGAAACAATGTCTGCCTGTTAAAAGGAGCGCTGCAGATGCAACTTTTTTCGGATTGAAGAGTACAAATTAGTGGTGAAGGTGAAATTATTCTGGCCAAGTTTATACGCATTGAGACAAGAATACATAACATCCGATTAGAATATATTGGTAATTCTCCGTGAAATCTGTCACAATTATTTCACCATTGCAACTATGCGATGCTGAAATTTGGGATTTGTACTTGGCTTCGATGATGTGATGCGGAAAACTAAGAATTACCAAGGAAGAAAAATTAATTCTTGGTAACTATAGGAAGCGCACGATACAGCCGTATGAAGAAAATTTCCCGCCTTAAATATGTGATGCTGAAATCTCCCCCGAAGAATCTCTCGGGCGCAAAGACACACTGCGCGTGAAAAAAGTTCGACAATGGATCTATTGTTATACAAACTCCCTCGTTTCCAACGCGATCAGAATCAGATGAGAATGATAAGAAAATCCATCCCGGACATACATATACGTACGTAGAATATACGTAACAAGTCCACCACCAACTCGTTGTTATAAAAGCTAGGTGCTAAAGACGTGGGGCTATTTGAGCAAGCTATTTTGAAGGTAGAGCAACCCTGCCGAAAGATAACATTTTCACTTAAAAGTATACAATTTTCAGAATACAAATCATCACATTTGTTCGGACATTTTCAACTTCAAAATGGACACTTCTAAAAATAAATTTAATCAAGTTTTCAATTCGATTGAAAACGTGTGGAATTCTAAGCAAAACTGGTATAAAAAGCAATTTACCCTCATGCGAATTTCGTAGTCTGTATAGCGAGTCTTCGCGACGCCATGCGTAATGGGGTTGGTGATCTCGATTTCGAGAAAGTTGGCGGGCGGAGCGTACGCCTCGTCGAGGGTCTGTCGCTTGGGCGCGAGCCGCTGAGTCGCCACTCCCGTGCTCATCTTCTACTCGATCAGTTGCAGGATCTGTTCCTTCTTGATGTTATTCGCTCTCCTACGCTGGAGTAGTTCTAGATCGGCAAGTCGAGTCGAACGCTTCGCCTGAAGAGAGGTGGGGCTTAGTTGCGAGGAGAAGTGTACAATGACTCACGAGTACAATAAGAGAAGTGAAGCAGAGAGAGAGAGAGAGAGAGAGAGATAGAAATCACTCCGCACCCGCACCGACACCAATCGAGTGCGCACAATGCATGAATATGATTCGCGCAGGCGAGCTGACCGGACCGAATTGCCAAGAATACTCCAACAAACATCACTGAAAAACTAATTGCCAGATACGAAAGCAAAACAGCAAAATATTCGCCTCCATTTCAACATAAATACATAGAAGTGCTTTGCTAACTGGTGCTTTTCAGCATTATTTTTAAGAAGTGGTATAAAAGAATAGATGTATACTACTGATATATTGTTGCACTTTTCAGGGATGACCAATTGAAGTATATCTATCGAGATTCGTATCCGGTCATGTCGTTTCAAAGATGTGCAGGGTAGCGTTGATAATTACTGTAGGTATGTATCGATTTATAAACTTCAAAAGCGGAAATCGGCGCCGTCATCGTGTTCCGTTGTACGCGGTCATCGACACATCCGTCCAAACTGACTACCATTCACTCGTTTACCCTTAATTTTTTATTTTAAATTGCGTTTTCTTGCTCTCTTTTTTCACCGGCTGATCTCTTTTGAAATCTCGACCAATCGCGGCAAGTCTGACCTTTCGTCTGCGGAGCCAATACTTTACCGCTCTTAGACTGCAGTTTGATGAGTCTTGACCCTCTCTTCAGTTTACGTCTATTTCTTCAGTTATTATCTAAGGGGCTATTTTACGCTAAATTTCTATGATTGCTGCTTAAAAGTAGACTAGTAAATGGCATAATACTATTCAACAGTGTGCCTGTTGAACATTGTTTTTAATTGATAGCAGTTAACGGTCATGACTCAGCCTCATCATGAATCATTTAATCGGCATGTTTGGCAGTTGTTCGATGTGGGCGTTACAGTTTCGATTAGCTCATGCTGGACAGCAGCGAGCCACAGAATGGAAGCTGCGAAACGGCGTGCGTATATTATTGTTAGCCGTCATGCAGTCAGGCATGGCGTGCGCAGCTATTAATGCGAGGCGCTAAAGTAGCACTGTTCGGTTGCTAACCAGTAGTTACTCTACTACGCGCAATCGATTCACTAAATCACTTAGCGACCGAAGAACCGTGGTGCGCTCTCTCGCAGCTAACCCACATATTCTTGCGCGCTTTTCCTTAAAGTTGTTTGCAACCGTTGTGGTTCTGAAATGGACTGATATAGGCATCTGCGTTGATTAAGCATTACAATGCGTAAGTTGATACTTTTGCGTCAGTAGTTTTTGTCGTAGGGCGGGAAGGGGTATATTGGCGATGAATGAGGATGGAGCAAAACTTGGGATTGTCCAAAATATCTAATAGTAATTTCGATTCAGCCGTGGGCCAGCGACGACTTGGAAGTGCTCGTACAATGGCGGTGAATGTGTATGCAACGTCGGCGACGACAGATAATCTGTCGCGGCACGAAATGCTCGCATGGGTGAACGATTGCCTGCAGTCTAACCTGACTCGTATCGAAGACATGTCGACCGGTGCGGCTTACTGCCAGTTCACCGATCTGCTCTTTCCCAACAGCATCCAGCTCAAGAAGGTCAAGTGGAACAGCAAGCTCGAACACGAGTGGATCAAGAACTGGCAGCTCCTCCAGACCGCTTGGAAGACGCTGGGAGTTGACAAAGTACGTTTATGATCGCTTTTTTGGTTCTTTCTTTATGAGACTTGGAGAACGTCGCGTTTGTGATTAGGTGTAGTGTGCGGTGGGGGCACTGTCACTTAACACTTATTAGATACTATCTTGAGGATTCCATGTTTCTATTGCAGCAGCGGGTGTGTTAAATGATGGTGGATGTACCGCACACAACCCTTGTTTCAGTCTGAAAAATCCCCACCCAAACATGGGCACTGATTTGGGCTTTGGGGATATACAACCCCGAGAACCTTTCGCTACTCAAGTCAGCGCCCTTTTTAAACGAAATATCGACAAATTTGCCATACCCTTTCCAATACACATGGCTTTACCCCGTCACGCACATTTACCACGACAGTAACTAGCAACGCTTTCATCTTAATCACTCTGTTCGTTTTCAGATCGTTGCGGTCGAGAAACTGCTCAAGGGAAAGTTCCAGGACAACTTTGAGTTCTTGCAGTGGTTCAAGAAGTTCTTCGACGCCAACTACGACGGTCATGAATATAACCCGTTGGAAGCTCGAGGCGGAGAGGTGCGAAGTGCCGAAAAGCTTTTACCATTATTACATTATATTTACCCCCTAGTGTATATTACCTAAAAAATTCAGCTCCTTGCCTTGATCAGTCGTCCTCGTATGTGGAAGGTCTCGTGGGAAAGCTAACTGTACCTTTTTTACTTTAATAATGACACTTTTCAGTTCAAAGGGGACGTCTTCCAAATTAAAATAACATTTTTTCAAGCCAAATCAGTAGGTAAAACGTTTTCTTTGATTTAAATAGTAATTAATATAAAAATGGTATATATTGCACTGATTTTAGGCGCTTGTGAAGTTCCAGCGCATCTCGCGCGTGCTAACTGATATATTTTTGCAGCCTCTTCCCGCCGACGCCGCAGGATCCGGCAAGGGAGCGAGTCGAATGCCCACCCGAACCGCTGCTCCCGCACCCCGACCACCGCCCGCCACTAGACCCGCTGCCCCCAAACCCGCAGCTCCTGCTAGCAGACCTCGTAAGTTTCCGTCGTTGCAACTGTCGCTATTTGGCAGACGTATTTTTGTAGCGTCAGTTTTGGTGTATAGATTAGGGGAGCGTATGTTTTCTGTGAGCGTAGCTATCGACATGGGAAGCTCAATAACTTGGCATGAAAGAATTAAATCTTCCTAACTGTACCTCTTTGTGTGCACTTGTGGAGAAAAGTAACGAGGTGTGCGCCCCTCACTCACTGGCACCTCAGCCATATTCTGTCGAACGTAAATCTCAGCTTTTTCTCCTACCGCGAAGTGAAAACGTTTCACGCACCCCACATTCAATGGCATCAGCGTTCTGTCCCCTTATTGGGAGGGGAACGGTGCAAATCCTCCTTATTTTACAGCTTATCACCAACGCCCTCATTTCCACCTGCTAGATATTCTCATTATTTATGCATAATAAGGAGCAATTCCAGTCGCTCCGAGATCGAGGGAACGCGCTGCATACTATTATTAGCTATTTATGACAAGGCTGCTTAGCGGTAAATTAATTAAGATATTTCCCTTTCCATCCATACGACATTCTCTCACTTATGCAAATTAAATCGTAGCTGTTAGGACGCATGCATACTGTTGCAACTTAACCGTGGGAAGGGGACTGGTAAAAGTGAGGGAACTTCTTCAGTTTGTAAACGGGAGGATGATCACTACAAAGTTAAAACAGAGAAGGCGCGTGACAAAGTGGAGACGGAACGAACGTCCGCTCGGTACGAGGGCGGGATAAGAATGATCACTCTTTGGTACCTTCCAACACATACATGGGTTGCACGCAGTAAAGGATATCATTGCAAGCGTAAAAGACTGACTTATATGTTTCGCTTGCGATAAATTACATTAGAAATCCTTTATGCCGGTCATTGTGAACTGGCACATGTTTACTGATGTAAGCGATATTCGCCATGTACAAAACATTGATTAAAACATCGGGAGCGGCCAGACTTAACCGATTTAAGCAATCACAACTGTTCTTAAGTAGTTGCCCTTTAGCAGCTGCGGCCGGTGACATGAAGAAATCCCCGAGTGGCTCAACAAAAGCGCTAGCTCCTCCGGCTCGCGGTCCTGCGCCTGCTGCTAAAGCGACCAGCAACGGTAGCGGCGTCGACGCAGCACAGCTCGTGGAACTGAAGGCCGAGAACGCCGAGTTGAAAGAACAGGTAGGTGCCCTACATTTCCTTGCTTAACGGAGAGAAGTATTTCTATCCATACTATCTATCATTTTGTGAATAACTTACCTCCCTTCCTTATTACCACTTTTAAACGCTACCGTTATCATCGATATTAATAAGGAAGCAGCGAACGGGCTGTTAAATATCATTCAAGTACCATAAGCAATCTGTCTCACAAAGCGTACATAATCTTTTATCTGCAATAAAAAAAGTTTTGTTGCGTGCGCAACGCATTCGATGATTCATTTTATGCTTTTTACTTGCGATAATATTTTTATCGCGTACAAGAGACATGTATGCGTTCTCAGACTATTAAAAACGTTCTGTTTGAGATGCATCACCATATTGAAAGTTTAATATAATTCTCATTTTGTTGTGTAAGACCTTAACATCTCCCTTTCTTGCCCAATCACTCTCTAAAAGAACCGGATTTCCTGAAAAATGTACATCCCTTTAGTCTGTTTTCAATAAGCGGCTAAATAGTTTCAAACGATTATTTCATCACATGTGATATCATGCATTGAAACGTTGATTCTGTCTTGTAAAAATTGCTTCACCTCAAATTTTTTCTCTGGGGTCAATTTTATAAAACTAATATAGAAATTTAATCACAATTTTGCAATATCTTCTCACCTATTGTGAACAAATGAGCGCTGCAATGCAGAAATGTAATTAAATTTCTCCATTAACACGAATTTAATGAAGTAAGCTTTATGCTACTTCTCGCAAACGGATTTCCTGGGAGGGTTTGTATTCGAGAAAAATTTCATACTATTATGTCGCGCTTTGAAGGTGTCGTCGTACGACGGAGTGGTGGAAAGCTTGGAGAAAGAGCGAGACTTCTACTTCGCCAAACTGCGCCAAATCGAGGTGATATGCCAGGACAGCGAGACGGCCGGCACGATAGTCGATGTCACCAAGATTCTCGAGATTTTGTACGCCACAGAGGTACGGTAGTTGTGTTTCGATTATCAATTGGTAGTCGCATGCTCATCATTACTTAGTAAAGGGTGTTCCACGTAAGTGATCTCTATTTTGATTGCTTATAAGTTTCAGACCAATTGCTTTGAAGTTTTAAGTGAACACAGAGAGATGTTCCTGAGTTAGAAGAACACTTAACAAATCCTTTAGGTGAAATGAGGGCCAAAATGAGGCAGAAAACCTTTCTTGAATGCCGCGAACGGCTCGAAAAAGCGATTGAAAATGATGGTTGTCATATCGAAGTGCAAAACTCCTGGTTACTGTTCAAAGTGATATATTTACCACAGAACTAGAAACTTGCTCAACAATCAGTTAACACTTCAAGGCAATTATACTAAAATTTAAAAAAGTTATAAGTAATCAAAATAGAGCACAATTTCGTGTAACACCCTGTATTTCTGTCGGCGTAAAGTAGCTCCTATAGTTGCAGGATGGATTTGCGGCGCCCGATGACGAAGTAGCGGCGGAAAACGGCGACGAGGAGTATTGACGGCATTCGACCGATCCCGCCGAATAAAATCGTATTCGCGCTACTAATCGCCTACCGTATCCGCCCCATTTTTGACCATTTAGCGCCACTCAAGGGCCTCTGTGCAATCTTTCATTCGACATGCGCGTCGGCTATGTTCGTTTCACACTGTGCTGAATTGTGTGTGCTGCTTTTGACGCTACTTGGTGAATAGACTTCGTCGGGTCGACTTATACGTATGCAGCTGAACTGACGACGCCCTTTCCGCACTTTACTCATTTTTAGGCCGAATCCCAGTGTCCTATTATCTGTTTCATTTTTTCTTTCTCCGCGGCGATGCCAAATCGTTCAGCCCGCTCGGACTAAACACCGTGTATTACATGTTTAAAGGAGATTTGCGGTCATCTTTAATTCTAGGCAATCTACTGTATGATTGCTATTAGCTACCGATGACAACGCTGCTTAGCGGAAATTTAATTACAACAGAGATTAATTTGATGCGCAGGCAGCTTGTCATACGTAGCTGAAAACAATATACGGTGCATTCTCCAGGGTTAGGGGTGACCACAGTTCCCCTTTAATGATCCGCTGTCGACGGTTCTTCTTTCTCTGGCATAAATTGTGACAACATGAACACAGTCATGCAGTACGGTCATTGCAACGATTGATTAATTGTGTCCGCTGTTTATATTCGTATGCATGTTTGCTAATGTTCGTGAATTTTAACCCGGCCATGGTGAGGATCTAAATGTCTGCGCGCAATCTTCTCGCACTACGGCTACTTGTTGCTTCATTCGATTGACTTTTATCCCAAATGTGTTCGCTTTTTATCGTATGCGTTGAAAGTAAACTGGTCTTCCAGGTGTGAGAATGTTATTGTAGCCATCAACAGCAACGTGTAATAATGCAATGGCAAGCAGAAATGAAATAGGATAATAAACTGGCTTCTCGATCGCGGAGCCGCGAAATCCAATGACCAACTTGTACGAGCATACCGTACTTCAAAACAGAAACGCAAACACGCCACATTTATATTATGCTCAAACTGGGCAAAGACGTTACAAAGAGGATTTATTCTTTGATTGAAAGCCCCGAAGCAGTATTTTAGTGAGCCACTGTAGCATCACGACTTGCTTATACACTACCGATCTTCCTTTCACAGATATCTTTTGTTATCTGTTGAATGATTCAAAGGATTCCATTTCTAACATCAATATTTGACTCCTAGCGAAAATTAGCTCGATACAGGTTGTGGCGTGTGTGCGTTCTAGCGTTTGTACAACAAGTAGGTCAGATCAATCGAGTGAATAGATTAGTAGCGGACATTGCAATTGTTAATTGTGAGGTTCGCCTATTTACACCGAATCGTAGCTTGGCATCAATTCACTTGATAGATGTTATGAATAAATAATTGAATGATAAGAATAAGGTAATCACATGAAGCTGGCCCAGGTCGTTGACGGAGCCAGGGGATCGATGTACCCGGTACCGTGGTATTGCAACCCTGAAAAATTGCATATGGTAACGCATAGATGCAAGAGACCCCTATACAACACTTTCACTTTAAAACAGGACACTTTCCGAACCGAATCGCACAATTTCCAAATCAAACTGGACATTTTTCCCATCTGATTGGACACTTTACTTAAAAAACATGTTTAATAAAGAGTCCCGTTTGATTTAGAATGTGTCCAGTTTTTGAAAAGTGCTCAATTCATAGTGAAAATGGGATATAAGGGAAATCCGGATAGAAAAATATCTAGCCATTGTCTGTGCCCTATACTGCTGGCTCCAGCGCGCACGAGAGTCCGAACATTGGAGAATTTGACTGAATCATGCACCAATTGAGAGGTAACTTGTTGTCAAACACCCCTTACGTGCACAGGGAAGGTGAGGAGGAGCGTTAGCTCGTCATTTGTTTGCTCTATGACCCACTTTGCGGCCACTTGGAATAGTGACACACGTAAGAGGGCCTGTTTCATGGAACTTTGCCTATTTGGAATAGCGAGCGCGGCGATTAGTTATTTTCTGGTTATTTTTGATTTTTCCGACCAGTCACCGCGCTTGCAAGACTGCTCACACCCCTGCTACTATTGCTGCGGATGTGGGACTGACCAGTGATGCCTGGGGCATAGCTGGGCGGTGTGAGGCCAGCTGCGTCTTGCGGCGGCGGATGATGATGATATGGGTTGGTTGAGTATTGGTACGGAGCGCGGGCGGCGTTCAAATCCAAGAAGCCCGGATAAGGAGGCTGATAGTGGGCTGTAACGGCCGACGACGGCGGGGCCTTGTGCGCCCACACGGCCAGGTCGTTCGGTCGCGGCGAAACGAAGCTCTGAGCATAGGGATTTGTCCAACTGCTGGGACCCGGTGCCAAGTAGGGGCGATAGGCGGGCGGTGGTTCGCGGCACATTTTCTGATGAGTGATCGGGCCAGTCGAGGCGGGCAGCGGCACCGACTTTGGCGGCTTCTTCGGGCGCGTAAAGAAACTGCGAGGCACTTTCTTACGAGCTGAAAAGCAACTTTTGCACTATTTGGATCTTAAGATGGCGAATGTATGTTAAGAATCGGTGCTTTTGGCAAATCTTCTTTGTTCCTAAACAGTTGCCTATGGGCTTCTAACTGGCAATTTAGACTGTATATCAAATCATATGGGCTTCTAATCGGAAAGCTAGTATAAACAGTCCCCCAACAAGCTCTTAAACGTGAATAGAGGAATTAACATTTAGGAAAGCCTTCGACAATGAGAGGAGCAGAAGACTTGAACTGACCGCAAGTTCCTGGTTGGTCGTTGAGTTTGTGAAGGGACTTGTGGAAGTGGTCGTGGAGGAGGGAGGAGCTCTCTTGATCGGAGTAGGTGAGGAGGACGGTGGTGGGGGAGACGTATTGGACCTTGGCGTCGACGGAATGCAGGGCATCTGCGCTGGACTGCATCATAGTACGGCACGAATCATGAGCATCGGCGGAATTCGCCTGGCAACCATAGGCCGACTGCCACGAGCTACACAGCAGACGCCGTGGGGTGGCCCGCTTTGCTGCCCTCGTCGACCCGGGAATGCAATAAGGCGGGCGCAGCTGTCGACCGCCACTCAACCTTTGACACCGCCCGCCTGACATACTCGCTTCACTTCCCCCCCGGCGATCGCCTCTTCATACTGTGCAGGTACCCAACGAACAATGGCCATATATATTTATCGCTATCGTTGTTCTCGGTTCATTTTCCTGCCAGCTGGAGTTACTTGTACTCCAAGAATGCGCTACTTTTACTCGCAGGATAATCGTCGAAGGATACGTCACGAGACGTCAATAAGCGTTCCTACCGAGCCAGTTGAGCCATGTTTACACTTCCAAAATAGCACGCATTTGAAGCATTTGAAGCATAATATTGACGCTTTAGTAATGTGCTGGTATAAAAACAAAGAACAGAGGATCACGACAATCCCCTCGTTGTAAAAGTACATATAACGCATGATTTTGTGAAGCAACTTTATGTTCAATGTGGCAAACAATACTTATTAATTTGGAAGTAATAAGGCAGCTCAAGTTTAAACTGTACTCAATTTTTAGCAGTTGACTATAGCCCGCGTCTCGGCGTATCAAAAGAGTCGGTTATCAGGGTAAACGGCATATTTCGTTGCAAGTTCACATTGCATGGGATATAGCAGATATCGTAATTCTTTATTTTTCAATATTTAATGCACTGTATACTCTAGCAAAGGGCTGCGATGTAGTCTTGGTCCAAGATCATCAGGTTACGTTGCCTGTGTCGTGCTCTATTCGAGTTATATGGTGACAGATACACGATACAAGCGCCTAACACCAGTGTGGAGTTTAGCTACCCTGCGAGTATTTACTTACACGCGAATGCCTGATAAGCGCAAAATACTATATTTTGTATGCTAAAATACGATATATGCCAAATTACCCCACTGGTGTCAGGACAAATATCGCATTTCCGTCGCCCGTTAGCGCGACAAGTCGTCCTCGGCTACTATGAAACAAAAATGACTGATTAATGCAGATACTTTAAATTTCCGAGCTCTTTGGCGTCTTGAAATGGGCTTTCACCAGAATATATCAGAACTGTTGCCTATGAAGTGCTGCCTTCGTAAAAATAAAGGCACTTCATCACCACATCGGGCACAGTCTTTTGATGGCGATCAGACAACACCGTTCGTCGCCAAAATGCATCATTTCATTGACCGAATTCAGTTAATGACCAAGTAACAGCACTAGAATAATTTGTCTCACAATCATACTTCTAATATAACTAGACAACGAGATCGGGCAACTCAGAATATGCATATTACAGTATGACGTGACCTCGAAGCAAAATGCTCTGTCGCCACATCTGATCACTGTAAACTGCAAGAATATCTGCTCGCTTAATCATCCAAACGTTAAGGAACCGCTATGGCAGTGTGTAGCGCAATATCTGTTTCCTGCCAATAGCAGACTAGACAATTCCATTCACTGCCAAACCTAAAGCATGCCGTCATTTTCTGTTTTTCATAACGACTGACTGTGCCCTTTCTGTTATGAACAGCTTGTCTTGTCCAGTCAGCTGCTCGTTCTTGTTATCTCAGTGTTTACGTGCGCTTCGAGCAGACATTGAATTTTGATGACGCCGGCGCCCATGATTGATTGATCGCAGCAGCAGACGGGATTTCGGTAAGGGGCGACGTTTAACTGCACTCCCTTGAGCAATGCGAGTCTCAAAACGAAATATTGCATACCGTACCTTGAAACCGCAAGATCAATATTTTGGCTTTTTTTGCACGGTTGCGACGCGTCGCGTGGCTGCCCGTTGCTCAGCATTCTCAAGCCGGCGCTTCATCCATCCGACGAGAGAGACACTGTGCTTGCTTCATTCGGTGAAGCCCCGCTGTGATGGCTACTCTAGCAATCAGGTCACATAACGCCTAACGCTGCTAACGGTATTGAAGCAATTTTACGACGGATAGTCAACTATGCTGATAACCACAAAGCGACACACATCGTAGCTATTTATATCGAAAAATGACCACGACATCAGCGTCATTTTCTTACAAGGACGCGCTGTTGTCGCAAAACGATTCAACTCGGAGAAAAGACGGCACGAGAGAGAATGTCGACGGCAGCGGTTGTGCTGGAACAAATCGACGCTCCGGTATCCTGAGCGTGAATCAAGACGCTTTAAATGGTGCGTTTGCTGACATTCTTGCTTTAGACTGTATGAAAACAGTAATGAATATAAAATTTGTGTGATGCAATATTTTTTGTGCTATTAAATATTATAATTATTAGCTAATGTTTATTTTTTATTTCCAACCATTACTTGAGACTATTTTAAATATTGTGCAAATCTAGGCCTTTCATACACCATAAAAGCTTTCGGATTTATAAGGCATTGAACATATTTGGAAATTTCATTAGTATGAGTCACGCTTGTTGAACGCTTTTCAAGGATGCATAATTAATCCTTCGCTCTCCATTTGAAATTTCTAGAATGTATCTGCATTGAGCGTCTGACACGAGTATATTTACAGGCGCAAAAATCGATATACATGTGCCATTCGTGCGACAGAAGAAGCGGCCGACGAAAGAAGTGCAGTTATTTGATTACTTTTCGGCGGCAACCACGGCGAAAAAACAGACGGCGGTAAAGCCGCCGCCGGCGGCGGCGGCGGCGAATGAGAGACCACTGGCGAAAAAGAATTTGCTGCGTGGTAACGTGCTCGATAAAGATGCGCCCGAACTGCACAAAGGAAAAACTCGCGAGGGCAAGAAGCGACCAACTAAGACGAAAAAGGTATGCTTAGTTTTGAGATGTAATGGAAATCGTAAATGGGGGCTCGGCAGATTTTGACTGCTGTTAGGGAGTACTGTTGTGAGCAATTTTGTTATGTGCGAAACGTTGGAACGCGGAAGTTCCGGGTCCGGTCAAATCTGACTACAGTAATCTGTGTACGATTGTAAGCGAAACCGTTGTGAACGATTTATTCTGTATTCTTACCCTTTCTCTGATATTTTTGATAAAGTTTGCTTTTAATTGTTGCTTTTATTCTTGAAGTCATGAAATTGGCCTGTCTACAGCAGTTTTTATTCGTTTACTTAACCGTAGTATACCTAATACTGATTCTATGCTGCTACATTATAGAACGCTACTCATCATTACTGGCACAGGTCACACCGGAGATTGCGATCTATGCCAGCGATGATACGTGGCGATTATAGTAAACAGTCTTGCATCCCCATTCGTCCTCATTTTGCCTTCAATGTCTTCACTCTTGCATTTGATTTTGCCATCTTTGCATTCACTGCGAGCGCAAAGTTGACGAAATCGAATGCAAAGTGACGAATTAAAATGTAACGAATGAGGGTAGAAGATTCTAAAATTATTTTATCGTAGACACTTTGTTTTTTTTGCAAACTGTAACAGTGAGCAATGTTGGCCGACGATTTGCTACCCGTTGCAATGCACGGTGTTATTTTGAATACCGAATAGGATATCGATTTGTGATCAAAGTAGCATTCTGTTACAAAGAGAAGAGCCGACCATATAATTTTGCGGAAATCATAGGAGCATTGATTGAACATGAGGTATAGTGTGCGCCAATAGATGCGTTATGACGCAGTATAAGGTAGAAATTAGATGTTAATTGCCTTGATAATTAGCACGCGATAGAAAGAAACGTCCCCGGGGGATATTAATGCGCAAGCGTTTCGACTGGCTCCCAAGCACAGCGCACGCAAGAAGGTGGGAACATATCTATGAAGAAAGTGAATGCGCCTCAAATGAGCGTGTGCTGAAGCTTTGTGCATTTTATCAAGCAGATTCACTTTCTTCATTGGATGTGATTCGCTTCTCCTTTAATGATTGATAACGAATTTTAATTGTGTATCGTATCATAAGAAATAATTGCACTGTGCTACTGTTAGTTTAATTTCTCTAGGAAACAAATATGCTGACGTGAGAAAACGAGATTTTACCAGTTTTTAATCAAATTGAGCGGGGGTATCTTGTTTTGAAATAAAAGGAGAATATTGAATGCTTATAAAAGCAAAGCGCGCTCAAACATTCGTCAAATTATTGCAGATTAACTAAAAATCGTTAGTGACTGCTAATATCACTGCAACTATTTCTTATAATTTGTTATGAAAACTCAATCGTTTCATAAAAGAAGATATTATTGTCTAATAAATAATAGCCGTTCAACTAGTTTGCCCAATGAATCGCATTGTTTAATGTCACTCCGCAGTTAGTCAATGCCACTAGCCGGCGGCGAGCGAATAACCTTGAACAATGTTGCGTTATTTACATCGTTCATTCATAGACGGTTCTCGAAGGCCGACAAGTGCGCGAGAGCGAAGGAAGTACCGGTGAGACGGAGCCGTTCTCGTGCAAGTATCGCAGGTATGCAATATCAGAGTTGCAAGCGCCACGTCATTGATTAGTGCATCGAAGAGATTTTCTACTTTTAGCTATTGTGAGAA
>NIUQ01003994.1:0-15234 GCA_002796945.1 Plectus sambesii
TGCGAAATTCAGTATGCAAAGATGCCCTGAGTCCAGTATTGCACCCTGTAGATGAGTTTCAACTTGTGTAGTCTATGTTAAGGATGGTATTCTACATTCCCTGTCCTCTACTGGTTCCTATCTGTGAAGTTAAATTTATTTCAGCCCATCTTAGATGTACTCCATGAACATATATTTGACGCAGATGGTGAACCTGAACCAAAGAAAATGGCAAAATTGACAAACGATATTTCTGACGCTGCAACAGTCAAAGAAACTGACTTGATTAGAACTGTTGCCCCTGGAACTGTTCATCATGATCATAGAACTCATGTTAAGTTCCCAACATCCTCAGTTTGACTTTCGTAACTCCTCGTCTTATATGAATCCAATAATACCTTTAATCAATCTCTCTCAATGTTCAACTCGCCTTCAAGCAATGATCCAAGCGCTCTTCTGGAACAAAATCAAAATCATCAAATTCAATGGAGAAGAAACTCTATCTCTAGTTAACTCCTACTCTCAACAAAGAGTAACCATCCTGGATGAAGACAACCGCCTCTCCCATGGTTATCAACGGGTGGTGGCCGTGATCTCCAGTCTCAAGAAGAGCCCAAATGTGGCTGCGATCACCTGCAAGGAAAGGGCTGGCGTCTCTTCTGGATTGTTTTGTATCAGAGGTGTATAACTTCTATTGTAAATACAACCTCATAGAAATAAGCTTCTTTCTCATGCAATATTGTAAATTTGTCCTTGAATCATCAATTGAAAAATCTATCCCTCTTCACCTTTGTAGAAATAGATATTGATGATGTTGATTTGTTGTCATTTATAGAAAATGTACTCCCTAAAAAATGCTACTACCCGCTCTGTTGTACATACAATCATTGTCACTTGGATTGGAAAATATATACCTTACTCAACCAGTGGTCCATTGTATCGTTTCCTGAATGTTGTACCTAAGTCTTTTCTCTTCCTTGCCAAATTCTCTTGTGCCTCAAACGAACTTTGTCAACTAATGCGTCGATACTTCTGGGACAAAGTCAAGAAAATCGAGATCGTCTGCGAAGATTTGCTGTACATCTACCGAAATGGAAGGCGATCTATTCTCCAATTCAACAGTCATCCCCAGCAAGATTATGGTCTTGAAAGAGACTTAGTCATGCACTACTGCTCACGATGGAGTGTCAATCTGGATGAAGTGGTTTGGACTGATATGCAGCAATCGCCCGAATCGTCTCTCCTCTTCCAACTCAACAATCTCATCCCGCAACCCCATATCATCAAGTTCTCAGTAACAGCTTCTCCCGATCCTGCTTGAAATTTGTCTGCTGGGAGGGTCGCGGAATCCCGCGAAAACTTTTTTTCAGTGTAAGTCTCGTTACGGTCTGTCAGGGAAATCGACGAGATTGTACAAGAAAGCCGTATTATTGTATCCTGTTGCCACGCAGCGCGTTGTATGTGTCGTCTGTTTTCCCGCTGTTACGTGGGGGACTGACCATTCGCGCCCTTTGTTTGTGTCACCTACGCGCGCGCTTGTATATCGGTTTTACAACGGCGCGCTAGTTTATGACATGCCATTGATAGATGTGTCGCGGAATTCCGCGAAAACCCATAGCCTCCTTTTGAATTGTACAGCGTACTGTAAATATGCGTGTCGTGTATGAACGTCTCGTTATGGTCTGTCCAAGACAGACATGTTCTTGTGTATCCTGCTAGCGCGTCGCGGTTGTTATTCGTTGTCTTTTTCCCCGTTGGTAGGCGCCCCGTTTGACCCTTATGCGCGCGTTTGTATAGATGTTTTGCGGCGGCGCGTTATTTTATTGCGGGTCTTTGATGTACGGGGTTGTATGACCTCTTGATGAGGGCACGCGCTTGGGCGGGTGTGAACCCCGATAAAGACCAGGCATGGCGGTCTGGCATGTATATAAGACATTGTTTTCGCGGCGCGATTTTTATGAATCTTGCTCGATTCTTTAGACGATCGTTATCGTTCGGTATTCGTCGCCTTCGTCACTTTCGTTGTTTGTAGACCGATTGTGGTCTAGTGTGGAGAATAGAGAACGGCCAGACGGTCCACCTCTTGGCCTCGTGGCCCTCCGCTTATTTGTCTCACAGTGCCCCTTTGCCCCTTTTGCGTGTAAGTATACCAAATAAAGAAAAAGTGTAACGTGGTGGCAACGATACACAAGAAAATCCCTAAAAATTCAAAAATCCACTGAACCTCAATCTACCGTATGATCTTGTCAAACGTAGGACAAGGTTGAACTATCCCAATAAAATTCACTTTGCTGTAAGTGGCGACAAATGTCATCTCAACCCCAAATACCGTCAACGATTTCAATTTAGGATTCATTACTGCTTGGTTACATAGCAATTGACTCACAAGTCTAATGTTAATCTTAGGAGTTGAGTTTGTTATTGTACTCTCTGTCATCCTCTTTCCTATCATCATGCAAACTTATGAATGTAAGTGAGTGTTGTTGTTATTCAAAAACCGAGAGATTGAAGGTTTCAGTTGATGTCCGTGCCATGGTGACATAATCGACGTCGGGATAAATCGAGCGATCTACCCGTCGCACGACAGTGCAATTCCTAGCTGAGTATCAATACGATAATATGATAGCAGTGCGCGTAGATCGCTCGATTTATCCCGACGTACATGATCGACATATGATCTCGTTGTAAACTTTTGAGGCTGATAAATTTGCTGTCTTGTACCTTTCGATACTATGTTAGCAATAAAATAGCGTGATATAGCGCAGCCTTTCTCGTGGACTCTATTTGATTGAAGATTCATTCAACTCTACCGGGTTTTTCCGAGTATAAGCCCCGGGGCTTGTAATAAGAATTGGCACTTTTCGCGTCTTTACTTTGTCCCCAAATGGAAGCCCCGGGGCTTCTATTTGGAAAATTCAATTATATAACGCTTTTTGCAGTACCAATCATACTTGTACTTTGCGTGTCGTTTTTCCTTCCTTTAAATTAATCTTACACGCAAATAATGGAAGATCTATATGATTTTTGCAAATTCTAATAGAGAATGCAATATTTACACGTAAAATGCATTTAAAATAACTTCATTTCACGCATTCCTGGTGATCTTTTTTCGGCTCCAAATATAAACCCCGGGGCTTCTATTTGGAAAGTCAAACCGAATATAAGCCCAATGGGGCTTCTAATCGGAAAAACCCGGTACCTTCATTTCTACCTCAAAGAATTGGAAGAGTTTGGCACTCAATATTGTAGTCTAATCCTCACTTCAACGTCCCGACTTCATCTCCCTTAGCCTCCACATAAAAGTTGAATTCGGTGATGATTAATTCATAATCTCTATGGGTCCCGTCCATCTTTAAAGTTTTGCCATCCGATCTGCAAAACTTTCAGTTAGCTGTATCGCTTGGGCTGAAAGAAAAATAATGTGACAGGTGAAAGGTTCGCAAGGTGTTTCTCTTGTTAATCATCAACTCCTGTAATTCCCAGTGTTGTGAATTACTCATATTAATATTCTGTTCTGTTCAGTTCATTCTATGCTTAGACTTTAGCTTCGTTGATCTTGTTTATTCCCTATTATGTAAAGTATGGTGAAAGCAATAAAGCAGTTGTAACCTCAATTCGGAGCGCCTAACTAGTTATAAAACTCGACAATAATAATTTGTGCAACCAATGGTCAATCATACGTAAACGCTTTGCACTATATTTTACCTTTCACTGTAAATTTGATGAAATGCAACGATAATTGAAATTTAGTTTGATTTGTGCCCTTTCTTTATCTCCTCGGTAGGGACTGTCGCGAATATTCTTGTATTGTTTCACTTAACTCTCGAGAGGCGTGCTGCGTAAGTTACCGCCTTCGTGAAGTTTACCATTTCACTTGTTGTTATATTTCCGCATAGATACCGCCACTGCCACCTTTTTGTAATGAACGCTAAAGGGTACGAGCTGATGACTATCTTGCGGCCGGACGGATGTCGGCATTTTTACCGACGGTTGGACTAGGAAAAATGACCCCACGCGAGAGAAAATCATAAGAAGAGATTGCGCATGAAACCGCATCGATAGACAGTGATCCTGTCTAATTTCTGATCTGTCTGTCAATTGGTTGATGTGTGTATATTTGACGAATAAAGTAGCGAGACTTCAATTGCCCGTCATTACAAAGAAGCAGTATACTGAACCACCATCTAAAATCTCAAAAAAACTTTGGTCGAAATTTATCGAGAAGGCCCAACTTTTCTCATTTGATCGTATATCCACATTGAGCATCTTAGTTCATCAGAACCGCGGTATTAATCTCATTATTTATATCTTCGTGTGCGTGTGACAGCGTTACTCGATGGGCTAGTTATACTGTTTAGTTGATTTAATAGTTACATGGAATTGTGTTATTGCTGTTCAAAAGATGAGAAGCTGAAGATATCAGTTGCTTTATGCGACAACAAGAGAGATATGACCGTCGCTTGAAATCATATTCATGAAGTTAATGTGTCTTTTTTTGAGTATTTTTGCGACTAATAGAGCTGCTGACTTGAAATTGACGATGCTGTGATTGCACCTTTACTCACATAAATACAATTTTTTAAATATGGTGATAGAGCTCAGCCTTCTCGTGGCCTCACCGAAATATGACATGTTCGAAAATCAGAACCAATGTCGTATACTAGTGCGCTCCTTGGGTGGAGGGAGTTATGGGCTTTAGTAGGCAGCTGATTGCAGATGGCAATTAAAAGAAGTGTCTATGATTATGTTATTGATTAATATTTACTCTCATCTCCATTTACCCTTCCCGAAGGCCGCTCATTTCTATGTTTATGTGGAACAATATCCAAAACTCTTTTACTGATAATTACGCACTTGGATCGCATATAAACTAAGAATCGGTATCATAAAATTTATCGGTTTACCAAAAAGAATCGGTGCATTGATCTTATTATGAATATTAATGTTTGACATAGGATTAGATAGGTAGGTGTTCGCAAATGCACGCAGTTATTGGTTTAGGTAATGGTACTAGTGACTCCATGGCATGACTATCTGTACGAATAGTCATACTCATAGCTAGAATGGAAAAGTTTGCTATAGGATTGGATAGGTGGATGACTTCAAAAGCGTGTGTTGACTGGTCGCGTAAAGCAAGATGCAATTGGTAATATGGCGGAAAAACTCTGCGGGACAAGTATGGTAGCCTGTGTTCGTCTGGGGCTGTGCTATAAATGAGATTAAGAGATCTTTGGCGGTGCGTGTTTCGCAAAATGTCGCCGTCGGCATATGCAGGCGATATAACTATTGTTTAATATTAATTAATAATTTGCAGACTAGGCTGAGTTAAAGTTGAAAATGAAGAAAACGACAGTTGAGAAGAATTCGTCGCAAGATTCGAATGAATCAAATGATAAGAATGAGAAAGACGTTGCATTCCTAAAATTTGTGAGAGATCAATTCCTCCAGCCAGGTGGCATATATCATGCGGCTTTTGAAAGATCCGTGCTTCTCCAGCAATACAATGAGGAAGAGGCACTCAAAAAAAATCGAGCAAAAATAGAAAAGGAGAATGGTATGTTGGTGATATAGAAAAGATATGATATAATGTAAGTTAAATTTGCAGTAATGGCTCGGCTGTTGTCGGAAGACATTGGATTCCTTGAGTTTTCGAGCGTTCTGCTCCTTCATCCATTTCGATATTTCGAAGTAGTTGCAGGAAGAAATGAACTTCGCCGACAACGTAACAAGGAAAAGGCTCTTCGAGCAAAACGAGCAAAACTAGAGAAGGCGAAAGGTGTGGTGCATACTAATGCTGATGATAGAGTAAGATGTAATATAATTGTCATATATAAATCAAAATTTGCAGAAAAAGATTGGCTGGAGTCGAGAGACGCTGTCGTCGATCTTCCTATTCCGAAGAGTGGTGTGGATAGGGAAGCAGAAGAGCAGTTCGCTCCTCACACGATCAATGAGAAATCATTTGGTGAGAAATGTTCTCAATGAAAACTAGGTTGCGTCGCTTTGGTAAGGGTAGGTGTAAACGAAGTTGAGCTTTGGTCCCTATCGCTACTCACCATAACTGCATATATTCAGACGCATTGGAGAGTGCAGCGAATCTGGTGACCGCTGCCTTATTAGCAATGCCGACATCGTCCGCAGCTACGACGCACGACACAAAACGGTCAGAAGCACTTCTGGAGCAGCTGACAGAGGATCTCCAGCTCATGAAGGAAGCTCTGCTCGAACGGACCATCTACAAGGTGCCGTTCATAACTTAAATCCTAAAGCTATCTTTATGACTGATTTTTAAGACAGAGCTGGAGATTTACGAAATGGAAAATCGACTGAAGCTGCCACACAAGTATGCAGTCAGCGATTTCAAAATGATTGAGTAATGTGAAAACTTTGTTGCTCGAATCTCGTTCATCAATTTTATCGGTTTATAAAAGTACAAAAACCGCCAAATCACATTTAACATCTCATTGCATAACATTCATGTTCTAACAGCAAATGATTGCACAATTTCTGCTTGTTGGATCAATGCAGCCACCCACTTTCGATTTCAAATGCTATGCTGCCTGCGCCGTCTTTGTCAGAGCTGTCATCTGTTGGCGCCTCCATCTCCATTCCGAAACCGGACATGTGTAGATTGTTGTCTTTATCATCTTCTTCTGAACAATTGCATCTTTGTCCGGCAGTCGCAGGTTGTACAGCACTGCGCACGCTTTGATTATCTCGCATGCAAACAGAGGCGACTTGACGCGCAGTCTTTTCAGACACTGGAACGACTCTTTAAACGAACCAAACGCGCACTCGATAAGACGTCGTGTCTGTCGATGCACCCAGTTGTAGCGGCGTTCATTGTCATTGATGGGTCAAGCTATTGGTGGCATCAGCCCGTCATTCTGAGGATAAGCCGAATCCCCAAGGATAATGGCGCGGTCGAACCGTCGCCATCCGTTTTCGAAACTTTTGCGCAGCACCGAATTGCGCAGTACGCGCGCATCGTTTAGAGCACCTGGCCAACAGACCAATGCTGCGTAGAAACGGAGGTTGGGGCCGCAGACGAACATGGCGTTGATGGAGTGGGTGCCGTGTCGATCGATGTACTGGTCTTCACATTCAGTCGGCGCCAAGATCTCGATCAGCGTTCCGTCGACTGCACCAGCAACGCATGGCATATTTGCGTAGTTGTAGAAGCGATTTGCCAGCGTGCCCACAGGGTTCGGCCATCGTATCGTGACTTGAGATAGGCGCCGGTTGACCGCAACAGTGACCTGGTGGACTGCTCAACATATGGACGCTTTGCTCGGGCCATTTGTATCTCCTACAGAGTAGTAAAAACCACCTGCAATCAAGTGTTAAGTGAAATAAAACGATAAATTAATCAACATTCGAGAAAATAGATACTGCCATAAATATCATGCGTGAGAGGGCTTTTATTCAAGGGAATGATATTGGAAAAGCTGAATATATACACATATATTATCTTCAAAACGTGTGATCAACATTCTGTTTTGTTCAGTAATTAAGAATGAAAGTACCTGAGGTATAAAAGCGAAGCGCCATTAGCAACTTGTCCACAGCAGTCAGGGCCATGCTCCTTCCAGTCAGCGGTACGCAGTCCGGTCCAATATGCAGCAGCAGACCTTCACACTGCGTCCGATTCAAGCAAAAGCGCTCCTCAAAGTTCTCCACCTCGAAATATTGCATCTGGCGGCAATTCCGCAGATGTAAGAGGTAATGGGATCAGAGATGACCAGGGTGTACGAAAGAAAGCACAAATCGAGCGAGGCTGAATAGAGTTTATGGGTTTTCATCGCGGTACAGATTGAGCGCACCATTTGGTTTTTGCGTGAGAATGAAAACATCACTCTCAAACTGCTATGCATCAGGATTCTGACTCGTGCATGCAACTAGCACACTGGTCAGCTGATAGAAAGACTGTTCCTGTTTGGAATTCAGGAGCCACTCATCGTCTTATTGCGTGAGCATCCTTCTTCGGTAGAAACTGCGAAAACAGACGCTAATAACCACAACAATAACAACAACAATGCATAAAAATTTATCGCGATCAGGCGTACCCGCATTCCGAAAATCGCCAATCGGATCTCTTTGACTGATCGAAGCGCAGTATCTGTTCTGTCTGTTATTTGTAACGGGAACTGAGATTACAAATTTATAATTTTCTTTTGACAAAAATCACGCCAATCGACTCTGCGCACTTAGTTTTCCGAGTTATCACTTCTTCATGACGCTATTATCTCCTCAAAGAGGAGTGACTGTGCGAAAAATGAACGTCAAGGTACCGTTTGTTGTTTACAGCAATTCTGCAAAGATAGCATAAACTGCATGACGCTTAGTTAAGTTTTGCAATGAATTTTTCACCCAAAATTTGTTCTGATTCTCACAAAAATTCAAGTCATCGTTCGGTCAGCAAACTTGATTGCGTCGCGCGTATTATTCACGCGCACGCAACCACTTGCTTTAAGTATCAAAAACAGAACTACTATTTCCTTATTTTTGGCGCATCGGCGAAATTTTGAAGGGCAAAGTGACATGAAAAGTGAAAACTCGGAAAAATAAGTAGACACCGTTGATCAGCTAACTTGACTTGATCAAAAATCAGAGGTGAGCGTGGAGGGTATCTTTTCAGATAAATTTTCCTCCGAATCTTAAGAGAATGTAAGAAATTTCGCTGCTCAGCGGAGGCCATTATCTGAAATCAGCAAAGAATAAAAAGGAGACTAATTTTATAACATTCATAATTTCAAAATTGCGAAATCACAAGGGCAATGATTGGCCATTTTTAATTCATTTTTAATTTTCTGACCAATCACCGCAATTGCAAATAGTTGTATAAAATTGGCCACTGGTGATGGTGGAAAAAGAGGGAAGTACCTGCAGGCACCGACCAGCGCCCAGCTTTGCAATGCAATTGCATGCAGTTTTTAAAAGAACACATTTTTGTAGTAAACTCAGTCCCGTCAACAAACTGATCGTTCTTTAAAGCGTTCTTTAATCTGACCAAAGTGTAGTATCTGTCCGTTCTGTTCTTTTATGACTCAATTCACGCAAAGACGCAAAAAAGAAAACAAATCAGCCTGACGTTTCGATACAAAGGGTCAGTTTCATATCGCGAACTTGAGCAAAACGCGTACTTAATGCAATGTGCAAGAGCCTGTCAGATGAAAGTGAGTCATTCTCCTCTACTCATAATACGCACAATGACTCACTTTAATTAGAACTGGCCCTTGCATATACCATTTTCACTCTAAATTGGAAACTATTCAAATTTAATTGACCACTGTTCTCTGTAAAAAACTCGGTGAAAGGTTCAATTTCATTTGAAAAGTGTCCAAAATAAAGTGAAAATGGCATACATCCGTCAAATACGAATTTAACTAAAATACGCAATATAAAACCGATCCAAAGTCAAGCCATATTGAAGAAGAAGAAAAAGAGCAACGCCGAACTGTCGGAATAGTGAACCGTGCGGTGCGAAATAATTCAAACAACTCCGTCAACGAGATCAATGTTCCGTTTCCATCTCCGCTTCGTCGTCGCCGGTCGGCGCGGCGCCGTTACCAGCCGCCGATTTCCCTGGGATGTGACCGCTCTGAAGCATTTGCTGCAGCTGTTCTACTTCTCGAAGCGATTTTGCGCTCGCAATCGCCTCCTGAAAAATTTATTTAAGAATCAAAGTTCAGTAATACATCTCATGAGAGCGCGACTATCAGCCGAGGCCATTCTCTCAATCTGCAATGGTTACGACGATACGGCCATGATTGCATTAGACAATTTACATATATTCAAAAATTCTTCGTCAGTCGCAAGGGAACGAAGTTTCGGTCTCGCAGCGAAAAACTTTCACGCGCGAAATACAAACATCGTCGCAAAGCAAATAATCCATTATCACAAACATCCCAATCGATCCCCATCCCATCCCTTCTACCTCCAAACAAAAATGATTCCATGAGAAAGTGCGAAGAAATTGAACCAAATACAGTACCTTGATTCTAAGCGCGTCCTCAGGCGGGAGGGTAGCGGTCTGAACGGGTTGCGGCTCGTCAGCCTCGATGAGACGCGACTTCTTGACGACCTCCTTCCGCAACGCCTTCCCTCGACTTCCCTTGAACATCGATTTCGCTGCCGTTCGTTCCTGAATCAGGCAAAATTTCAATCAATACTATAATGAACCATCCACCATCACTTCCGAAATTGTTTCTGTTTACTACATGTATCCTCTAGGCTATCTGTTTGTAAAAAAGAGGAATTTGTTCGTCATTCATATCATTATCATTTTAAAATTGAAGTCTTTTCGTATCATCTGGAGACTTTGCAAAATTTAATCCATAAAAGGTATCCGATTTGAAGTGTAAACTGCATAAACTAAACTATAATAGTTACGACTTCTCAACGTTCCTGAGCACTTGCTGAACTATTCAGAGGAACCTTTTTAATGCGAGACGAAAAATCCAAAATTTTCACAATTAACGTTGAATTTTTAAAGTTTATTCATCACTTCATGCTGTCATAAAAAGACATAAATGCTATGCGTGGAAAAGACGAGTCGGTCAAGCGAATAAAAAATATATCCTTACCGCAAGTCGGACGCGTTTGAAGTCGAGTACTCGGACCTGAGGCATCTTGAAGATGACGAAGAGGCGGTACTGCGGCTTGTGCACAACCGGGTTGCCGATCAGTCTAAAACAGACATTCAGATAACCATGGAAGCCGCTACAGGCAGATCCTTGAGTGAGAATTCGGGATGTCCCTTATACAGTGGTATTCGTTTATACCGGTTACCGGGGGGACCGGCAAGTTTTAACCGGTATAAGCGAAATACCGGTATTACCGAAATTGTTTGTATGGAAAAGTATGCTTTGGGACTGAAAATCTTGACCGATATAAGCGAAATATCGTTATAACCGAAACCGCTATAAACGAATTCCACTGTATATCATTTTTTACTTTCAACTGGGCGCTTTTTATAACAAGTCGTATATTTTTCGAATCAAACTGAAGAATTTGCTTGATTCAAGTGGGCACCTTAAAAGGCTGTAAAACGCATGTTGAAGGCTTTTCTGGTTGGTTCAGTTTTCCTTACAGCAAAGAAAAAATCTTACGAGAGGTACTCGAGCTTGGGAAGGGAAGCCAGGGGCTCCAAATCGCCCAACTCGCAGATGTTGTTGTTGGTGAGAATGAGCATCGTCAAGCCGGGCAGCGCGTTGCCGATCGTCGGCTGAATCTGTCTGAAAAGAAAGCAGAGTGATACAGAGTAAATAGTATATCTAGAGTAATACTTTTGAACAGTTTTGTCAGATTTGTAGCCCTATATAAGTCGACTTCTGAACTGATTGAACCAAAATCATTTTTAGATCATCAACAACAATGGCGCTGGATCACTTTCCAATATGTGTCTTAAGGAATAAATTGCTCTTTAATCGTCAAGCAGATATCGTGAGCGCGTCAAATGGGAGGAATATAGTTAAGGCAGTCAACTATAAAAGAACAACTCTCCAGACTGTATACGTCAATTCAAAAGCTCGCGAAATGCTCTCAGGAATATTAAAAAAGAATGAATGATGCTGAATTTAATATAAAATCAATAAAAACGCACTGAATTCGGTTGTTGTGAAAGAGCAGCGACCTCAACCGCGACAGCGTTGGTAAATTGTCCAACTTGCGAATATCATTGTCCGTAAAGTCGATCGTGTCGAACTGATTCTGAAAAAGCTTTATTGCGTTTTAATCTAGTCGTGAGAAGGGGCAATAGTAACAGCGAGGGGCTTCTGCAGATTAGGAACGATACGATTAACAATACAAAGAAAGAGCTGAGAAGGCGCGTAATAATGCAAAGATGGAACTCGAGAAGAGAATGAGCGTCCGTTTGGGACAAGGGACAGAACAGTAAACTAAAGTCCAAAGCCTATTAAGATGAGCGTGCTCAAAGTGGGACAATGGGCCGGTTTAACATCGCGTACTTTAGCCAAGTCGGACTTAAGGCCTATCCTTCATCATTGCGTAAAGTCCGACTTTAGTTAAAGTACGCGATGTGAAACCGGCCCAATGCTTACAGGAGTGCGCTTTTAGTGACTGGCTAACAAAAGATCACTCTCGTTGATAACAATTTTGAAAACTGCATGAAGGATAGGAAATTTGTAAAATTTTAGCCGGGGATAAGAATCCAAAAAATTGGCGGGAAAAAGGAATTCAGACGTACGCGAGTCCCGCCGAGATTTTCGATGGCGGGAATTTTGCATCCGCGCAGGTTGAGTTCGCGGTCGTTTACGGCGTTGATGTACTGCTTCGAGTCATCGATCAGCTCCGACGTTAGTCGAACCATTCTGTCTCCTCCTCGTCTTCGTCGTCTGTGAGCGAAGCAAATTAATTGAATTAGAGTCATCATAATGACAAGAAAAGAAACTTTATAAGTATAAAATAAGTAAGGAGGCCGATTGGTGTAGTGGTCTAAATAATCATCATTCATCACTCATCAGTCTCGAGGACGCGGGTTCAATTCCCGCTGAGGGCGGCCCCTCACCCAACCAAGGTGCTCATCCCTCCGTGGGTCGGGAAATTGGAAGCAGCTATGCTGCGGTGGTTTCCACACAGCCACTATCCCGGTGACAGGCATGCGACGGCCGACCGGATGTTCTACAGTCGCTATCCAAATGGCGGGTTTCCAACCCACCATCAAAAATCGGACACTGCGAAAAGCGGTACAAACGCTAAAGAAAAAAAGGTATATAATAAGTACGGCTGTAACTGAACTAACTTCCTGTTTGTTAAAATTTTGTTCACCCTACTTTTAAGTTGTACCTCAAACTGCTTCAGATATAAAATACGAATCGGACTGAATATGCTGTCTTTTCAGCTCATACTACGAATGGTGGGGCTAACTCTAATATAAACAAATGACAATTATATTAGCTTTCCCCCATCCCGGCTATTTCTGAATGATAAAGAGATGGCAAAATCGAACACAGCCATTCTATTCCTGTCTAAAATACACCCATTCATCCTATTATTAGCTTCCATCAATCATTAAGCGTCGAAATAACGCAACGTCGGCGATAGCAAAAACATTAAAATCCAATCACATATTCATCATATAAGTCGGTAAACCCGACTATGAAACAACGTCTTAATGGAAAATGATCAAACTCGGCAAGATGACGAATATTTATTGCAATAATACGTACTTGATTGACTCGAACCACGAACAGGAATACGAATGTAGAGCACGAAACATATAACTCTTCACTATTAACAGGAATATTCGCAATTTTCATACAAGAAACGATAGTGCAAATTGTAATTAAAATTCCCGCTTTAATCTACAAATAAAGTAACCTTTTCTTATGCGCTTCTTAAGATTTCCAAGCGCCAGTAAAATAGTTATAGATTATTTGCTCGCCGTTAAGTATGAAAATACGACTGAATCAGTAAATACATCCACTGAAACGCAGCTCACGTAACTTACAATATACAAACATGAAAACACAGGATCTTTCATCATCATTCGTCACTTTTGCATTCAATTTCGCCATCTCTGCACTCAATTATAATGCTAGTTTGAAGTAATTGAATGTAAAAGTGACAAATTATAATGAAAGGCCCTGTATTGTCAAATGGAATTCAATCATTTAATGAGCGTGTCCTTGTATTAAAATGCAGCTGGAGCAACGAACGCTACCATGACAATCAATCCGACGATCACAAGGAATGGCAGCCACTGCTTCAGAAATCCACCGAATCTGAAACTAGGCAATGAAGAGTTTTTGAAAAACGAAGCAAGTTCTCTTCTTAATCGTAAATTTTGGGAATATTCTTTCTTAAATACAGTTTTTCTCAAATATAAAATTCACCTTCCTCCCAGCAAGGTTCCAACCCATTTTAACTATAGTAAATATCCTGTATACCGATAAATGGGGTACTCGGAGATTTTGACCGCTAAAAGCGATAACCTCTATAAGAGACATTGCTAAAGGTGAATTACTGTTATAAGGGACATAGCTATAAGCAATATCTTCACTGCATGGAACCCAATATGCCGTACCCGACGAAGCGGCCTTTGAAGAGAATAGTAGCGGCAAGGTAAACCATATTCCAATTGGTTCGCTTTGCAAATTGCATTTGATTAAGTGCTAATGCCACGTGCGAATGGCAGTTGTCGCAGAATATGTTGTGCTGAAAGAAAATTTTAAACAAATCTGCAAAAATTTGGTACAATTATAAAAAATCTTTTTTGAGCTGAGGAGTGTCCTGGTTAAAGTAAAAATAGTATACGAGTTTGGGAAGAAAACGAAGTAAGACAAGCGCTTAACACCAACATAATATATTTAACTGTCCACGAAACCTTCTACACACGCGAACGCCTGATTAATGTAAGGTGAATTTATTATGATGATATAAGAAAGATGTGAGATACCAATTGTTTTAGGCGCAAGTAGAAGTAAGTAACGAACCGTGTGGTTTTTGTATTCATCTGATGCATCGGCGACGGCTCTGTCCCAGACGTGCGCCCCACCCGACACTTTGTTCAAATCCAGCTGCCAATACATCGACGGCCAACCGAAGCCCATGTCATCTTCCTTTAAATAACATTATCAGTATTTTATTTTATTTCAATCAAAACACTTACGCTGACGTAATAGCTTCCTGCAAAGTCTCTGATGACACCAGAGGATGTGGCAATGCCCATGTGGCCGACAAATGGAAACAGCCAGCTGCAATAAAAAAATTAAATATCCAGAAATGATCAATGAAATTGATTAACTACGAAATATACAGCATTAATTATGACTGCAAGCTTTCTTCAGTAAAATTCAATGTCTTCTTCAAAGTTTTGCTGACATTTACGTAGAACGAGTTCGTTTACCAGCGTGAAAAATCGAACAAAACGCATTACAGAGGTTTTGATTGGGGCTCAAGTAAAATATTCAAGTTCTTAAGCCAAGTTATTTAGGCTAGCACTTAGACGACAGTAACTATTTTAAAACGTGATAAATCGTCATATTCCTCACTAAACAAGAAAGATTTTCGACAGATTGATTACTTCATCTTTAAATCCTCCACGCGTTATAGCTACGACACGACTTAAATAACAATGCTCCAGCTTATTCATTCAATCAAAGAAATATAGTGAGGAATAGTACAATGTGAACTTCAAGCACAATATTATCAAACCTGATGAGAGGAATAGGCGTCCAAACTATGCAATGTGGGTAACGATGTAGGCGATGATTTACGCGATCGTCCACCATT
>NIUQ01003995.1:0-15449 GCA_002796945.1 Plectus sambesii
GACTTTTCTACGCGCAATCGAAAACGATCCGGCCATTGTCGCCCTGGCGCTTGGCCACGACCTCACTACGCTCGGCCTCAACCTGAACGCCCCCGAGTATGTTATTGTTTTCTTTTTGATACTCCTGGTCCTCTATAGGAACGCCTCCGAGTAAGTTAATGTTTTCCTTTTGATACTCTTGATTCTCAACCTGAACGCCTCCGAGCAAGTTAAAGGGGAACTCCGGTCACTTCCAGCTGAACTTAATACACCTTATATTCTATTCAGCTATCCATGACAAGCTGACTTCGAATTATTTACGTTTATATTGTTATAAACTTACCGCTAAGCAGTTAACCATAGGTAACTAATAAGAATGTACGGTATATTACGTTCAGCTGGAGGTGACCGGTGTTCCCCTTTAATGTTTTCTTTTTGATACTCCTGGTCCCCCACACATCGTATGCGTGTCGTAATGTCCGTAATGATGGCGATGCGTTTGTTGGCTGACAAACGCGTTGGTCGGGGGGAGGCGGCCGGTTTGCGTCGTGCGGCGGTGTACGACGGGCAATGAGTATCTCTCTTCGTTTCATTCGCTTTTTGCTCCCATAAACGCGTCACCAACGCATTTCTGCGCCGCCGCCGATGCGTGGCCTTCCTTCCGTCCGTTTGATAGTTTTCTTTTGCGGAGCGTCTCAACTCTCTTTAAACTCAATCAGTTATCGCTGACAACTGCGGGTATAGGGTGAATTTGGATAAGTGCGTCAATGCGGGGCCAGATATAATTTATTGTGTTTACTATGAACGTACCGCGTTTTTTCCTCGAGGAACCATCTTGAAAAATGGTATATTCATTCTTGTAGTACTGCATTCCCACCTCAGAGGGGGGCATTGCCTCTATCCTCTCTTAATGCGCATTATCTTTTATTATGATTGAGAACTGTAATACTGAAAGCACATGAGACTGTTGGAAGGTAGATTTTCGAAAAAAAATCCGCCTTATATTAATAATAATGCATTGCTTATCAAAGAATGCAACCTCCTTTGTATTCTATGAATGTCGATAATACTCGAATAGCGATCATGAATATATGGAAGAACCAAATAGTTATTCTGAATTTTCAGGAAGAATCTGTTCGCAACGTTTGGAGGACCGTGGGCGGATTTCCCATGTCGAACGCAGGACATCGACGCGAAAGTGCCCGAGGAGTATTTGACGAACGCGGCGATTCGCGAAAAGCTACCCAATATCAAGCTGAACAAGTTGTCCGAGGATGTTCTCTTCTACCTGTTCTACAACTGCCCCGGCGAGGTTTATCAAATGGCGGCCGCTTGCGAGCTGTACGTTCCATCTATTTGTTCTTGTCTTTCTGCTCTTTTCACTTCGTTGCTAATCGACACTGTTCTGACGCAGTTATTTAACACTAGGAGCTTTCATTATAATTCGTTACCTTTGCATTACAATTCGTCACCTTTGCATTCAGTTTTGTCGAGCAAGCGTTCAAATTTAATGCAGAGATGACGTAATTGAATGCGATGTGGGCGAATTTGAGCGCAAAGGTTACGAATTATGACGGAAGACTATAATACTCTTTTTTCTGCCTTCTGAGCTAGTCGTAAGGCGGAGTATATGCTCCGATTTGCGGTCGATTGTATGAGCGATTATCGAGAAAGAAGGAATTAATCCTTGGTCATTGCGTGTTCGGCACGTCACGCAACGCTTAAATCCCTCTTGAAACGTCCGTCTCGATAAGGAAGTGCTCGAGCCAGCGTCATCGAGCTGCTTTCTACCCACGATGGGCAGCTTTGAATATGTCTTTAGAAGCGTTGCTCTTACAAACTGATCACGTTAATCTCTCAAACCGACAGCTTAAATTAATCACTGCCTTTCATATATCATTTCCATTTTAATGAGGACATTTTTCATATTTATTTGACTATAAAAATGTACTGTTTGATTTATAAAATGTCCTTATTGAAGTGAAATGGTATAAAAGAAATTGACAAATGTTAATTCATTCATCTTCATGATGTATTTTAGTAATCATTACGCTCCTATATACATCGGTCTAATTACGCTGCCGCATTAAGTGACCCGCGGGGATTTTCAGGTACAGCAGGGATTGGCGATTCCATAAGGGCGAAGGCGTGTGGCTAACAAGATCCCAATACGGCGGCGTGAAAGAACAGACGGGATCGTACGAGACCGGCACCTACAACGTATTCGACCCGAATCAGTGGCGCAAGGTGGGTTTTTCAGCTTTTTTGATGTGCACGATTGTGACAGCCACTCGATCAATGATGAAAATTTCTTTCCCCAACCGAAGGAACACCGCTAGATAGAAAAAGTTCACTTTTGTGACGATTAAAGGTTGCTGAGATCGATTTATTTCGTTGAACTACTGCATTGCGGGGTTGTAAGCGTAGTGAATGGTCGTTTTTCGGATACATCCGATTGTCTCTGCATTTGTGGTCAATCGTGGTCACATTCCATTAGCGTTCAGTTTGCTAACTAATTGCTGCACCTGTAAAAAAGTGACCTCGGTTGCTCACAAATCCTGAAACAACTGGTTGTCTCTGAATTTGTGATCAATCGCGGTCATTTTTTATTAGTATCCAAGTTGCTTACCAATCGCCGCACCTGTAAAAAATGACCTCGGGTTGCTCACAAATCCTGAAACAACTGGTTTACTCCGGAAAACGACCAATCACCGCGTGTGCAATAAAAAGCGCGCTCGTAGTAGTTTAACGAAATGGGCGCGTGTGTCGGCCGACGGCGGCGTCGCCAGAGACCCGTGAATGACAGCGGTACTTTGCAGATTCCGAAAGAGATGACGCTCGAGTACAAGCAGCTGGAGGAACGACCGAAGCTGCCGCCGCAGCTAACGCCGTCGCAGGGCGGGGGCTCGACGGGTGCGGTGCCTGGCGCGCCAGTCTGACACGACCGATCCTCAAGGGCGCGTACGAGGACGGTACGCCGCAAATTCGGGAATTGCGTTATAAAACGCCACACGCTCATGCGTTGATTTGTTTGCAGTATCGTATGCATGCGCGTATGGCGTGTTATAACGCAATTCCCGAATGTGAGCCGTACCGTCTACGTACGGATGCGATGCGAACGATTGTAACGACGGTCCGTGCATGTGTACGTTGCGCCCATCAATTGTGCGCGGTACTTATCTATGTGTGTAAAATGTCGTTGTTTCTTCGTTCAGCNTTCTTCGTTCAGCTTTTCGACCGTAGGTCTTATTTCGCTAATGATAACAGCCAGAAAAATTCAAACTGATTGATTGGTTGTGGATTTATTGCGCGCGCGGTGGGGTTGGGTGAGTACAGGGTGGTCCAAAGAATCTATCACTCGATCATAACTCGCTACAAACTTGACGTGCCTGATATTTTAACTCAAGATGCACCTAGTAATGAGCTATAAGCGGGTCAATAGTTGGGTGTATCTCCAGTTAAAATTTCTGGTCGGCACGTCGATTTTGTAGCGAGTTATGATCGAGCGATTGAGCCACCCTGTAGATGAAGGAGGCTGCACGCAGAGCGCTACATGCAGAACGCAGCAGCAGTCCAAGGTCGCGCGGCTGGTAGTTTGGCTCGGACCAACGAGTCGGCAGCCGTCAGTGCCGACCGGTTGGCAGCATCGGCGCGCGCAACCGCTCTACGCGTCGCTCTCCCCCGGCGACAACGAGCATCGGCTGTTTTGATTTTCGCAGCGATGAATGAGACACGCTGGCGATTTCGTCGCTTGCTCAGCTGTTCGCACAACAAGAAAAACCTTTATACAAACAATACCCACAACGAGACAAGCGGTAGCAGCTCCACAATCACGCTGCAATAATAATAATCATAATAATAATGGGGCATGAGCATAATGACGTGGTGCTGGCGATGGCTACATCATCGAGCGCACACAACTACTGCATCAACAACACTAAAACGACGTCGTAATCAAAGGGTAGTGAATAGACACACACGTACACGATAAAACGTAACTCGACTACTACCACATATTCGATCGAATCCTACTAGCGTATATATACAGAATAACAACAACTTGGTTGGCTCGATTAGTATCAGTTGCTCACTAAGCGCTGACAGCAGTACAACTCGGTTGGAGCGTTGAGGTCTATATTAGCTAAAGAGAGGGGGTGAACGCTTTTAACGGTGCGAACGAACCGTATGAAATGATTGAGACGCGGCAATGGAGCAATGTGAGCTTTTTTCGTTCGGTTTTGTACAGACGACAATTGAGTTGCGAGAGGAGAAAGGTGAAGGAGTCGAAAGGGAGCGGCGATGAAAGTATTTCATCAGACTTTTGTACAGACAGTATGTACCACAATTGTTGGTCGGCGTTGACCGCAGGCAGTGATTGAGAATCGAAAGAGGCCGGCAATAACGAGCAGACAGGAAATCATCGACAAAATACCAATAGGAAACACGAAAAGTGACTAACACCAGTAGGGTAATTTACCATTGCCATGCAAAAAATATACCATTTCCACTTCAATAAGGACATTTTTCAAACCAATTTGGACACTTTCCAAACCAAACAGGGCGCTTTTCAAATCAAAAAGGACATTTTCCGTATTAATTTGACTTTAAAAATGTCCTTTTTGACTTGAAAAGCGCCCTGTTTGGTTTGGAAAGTGTCCTTATTAAAGTGGAAATGGTATAGAAAACTGACCACGTGCGCAGCCACTCGTTTCTTAGGCGACTCTATGTTTTGCATTGGTGATGGTAAATATCGCCCTACTGGTGTTAGGCGATTGTGGAAACACGACAACAACACGACGATACTACTACAACAGCCGATTCAATGGGTACACGACCCCTGCCAGCGTGGCTACTCTCATTTCGCGACCGAACGCTGCGAGGAGCGCGTACTAATTTGAAAGAGAGAGAACTCGTCAGGCACTGAACAATTCGCAGTTGCGGAAAGCAGTAAAGAAGCTGGTTCGATGCGTCGGTTAACTGCGCAGTGGGGCGTAATTGCCATAGTGCGGGCTCAATATCTGGGATAATCCGCGCGGATTACAGCTTAGACCGCGTGTATACTTTCAAAATAATATGTTATTATTAGACATGTCAAGCATAATATTGTCTTTAGGTCATACGGTATCTATACTTTTATTACGAGGAGCGATTTGATGCTCTTTGTTATAAAAGTATAGAACAAGGCAGTATTATATTTAACATGCCAAATAACGCATATTAATTTGAATAAACACCGCCTAATTCGTGCGATCCAGTTGATCAACGGAATAAAGTTCAAAAATACCGATGGGTGCTGCAATTGAGATTTAAATGCCACCAATAATAGGTCCGTATTCCGGTGATGTTACATATATTAACTCTAACTATTGAAAGCGTTATCCTTTCACGATTTCTAAGCTGAAATTTGCTGAATAAAGCTGATTAATCCTATTATTAAGTAAAATGAGTCATGCTTGTACTAAAGCATTAAAAGTTCAATAATTGGCTTAAAAACTACAAGCGATTATAGTGAGAGTGCTAATCTTTGAGAATAAGCTTCTTTTCAAACCAAGCTTTCAGGATAATTAGAGCAAACATCGGTGCTTAAATCTGATGTAAACAATTTATCCAGCTTTAGCAATATTTGTACTATCTGGAAAGTAAACATGATTCCTGATGACAGATATCCGAAAAGGATTCTTTAAACGATGAAACTTTTTTCAGCTATCAGAACATCAACTGGTCTAATACTGGTGGCGTTTAAATCACAATTACAAACCGTCATGGTTTGTTCAAAATCGTTAGGTTGACCAGTGGAATTGCACATTAGGTCTCATTACACCTCAAACGCAAATAACAGCGATTTGTGATTTCTAAGCATTACAAAAACGTATGGAAAATGAATTATAAACGCATGCACTCTTGGTAATTGCACAGAAATCGCGAGTCGCTGTAGCTGGCTCGAAAGTATAGGCTAAAACCGCAGGATTCTCTCATAGATGACAAGTGCGATGCGCAGGAGTAAATTCAACTACAAATTAGCGTCGAACACGCTTCAAAGACTTCTAAAATCTATAACACAAAGAGTAAATAATTCTTGGCAATCGCATAACCACCACGCGTGCTTCTAGAAGCTTCTAGAAGTTCCGAAGCAAGTTCGACGCGTTACTGACCAGAAAGGTAATACAAGTATTTGTGTGCGCGCCACTTACAGTCGATCGATGTGCCAACTCTTCGACGATTGATTAATCGTTGGTCAGTTAGTGGAGGACGGCGACTTTGCTTGCACCAATTCGTGCGAATAGTGCACAAAGGACGGGGCGAGTGCGGCATCGATCGACGAGGGGAGTTGCATTCGAATAAGCTGTTGCTGCTGCTACTGCGCGCTGAAAAAAGGCGGTAAGTTTCAGTTCTCCTCTACATCTTAGTGCAATGATATCATGCCTTTTTCGACGTCCCTAACACTTCGTGCACCGTCACACGTCGCATTTTACGCCTCGCCGCCCCTCTCGCCTCGTCATTTGCCACCGCCGGCGTTAATCGTCGCCGACGCGCCGTTTCCATGGCCAACAAGCGAGCAGCCAGTACGTCCCCCGTTCCCGCGTCCAGAAAATCCATTTTCGGATCTACAAGCAGCACGCCGGATGTACATCATCACTCTTCTTCGCACATGGGAAACGCATGGGAAACACGTGGAAATAGTCAGGTTGATTGCAGAGAGGTGCGCGATACAAATCCTAACACCAGTGGGACAATTTAGCATCTATCGTATATTACCATACAAAATAGAGCATTTTGAGCTAATCGGGCATCCGTGTGTGTTTAAATACTCACGGGGAAGCTAAACTGCCCCACTGGTGTTGGGCGCTTGTATTACGTACCTCTCTACAATCAGCCCCACTAGCATGGGAAGCACGTGGAAATGAGCGCGTACCGACTGTAATGGCGTATAATGACGGCAGGTGTTCCGATCGGCGTTTGAGGCGCTTTTGTGAGTCGTCGCATGCGGCGGAAGAGTCAGAATTGTCGCGTTTGGCGGCGGCACGCAGCTTCTCGTGGCCGCTCCGAAGATGGTCGGCCAGCGCGCGCTTGAACGAGAAGCGTTGCTGGCAGCCCGCAATCAGACACGGATATGGCAGCGCCCTTCCCGGGTGGCGAGTCGTGAAGTGGTCTTCGAGCCAGGCGTATCGCTTATCCACCTCTCCCCGCTCCAGCTTCATCGAGCACTGTCCCCAGCGGCATTGCAGCAGGCCAATGTCCGAGTTGCTTCGTCGACGGCGCGTGTTGTGTGCCGGTTCGCTCGGTTTCAGCGGTCGAATGTGTGACTGCAATCGCACTATCCATTATCTTCTCTATTAAATCCTGGTTCTCCGCAGGTATTAAGCGTCGGAGTTGGTGCGGTTGGTGCTCAACCGGCTGTGCTCATACAGCGACCAACGTCCTAACAGTTTAATAATACGAGAGGGAGCGGTCAGGCAGAACCGCTCGGCAGCCGAACAATAACCCAAGTAACTTATACAAATGCATCTTAGCCGATCACCATGATCCCACGGTATGAAACTCTCACAGCCACGCTTTACGCAAACCGCAAATAAACTAACCTCGATGACGTGATCAAAGAGCAGAGTATCGTTCTCGAAAGACAGCGAACACCACTGCCACTGGCATTGAGATCGGGCTTGCGGCGAGGCCTTGGGCAGTTCCGACGGCTTGCCCGACACGAACAGCGGCGGAACAGCCGACTGCGTGTCGCCGAGGGTCGACTCGGGACTGGCGGGCGAGGACGATTCGAAGCCGGAATCGGTGCTTGGACTCTTTCGGTCGTTCGATGAAGAGTTGGCAGAGTTGAGGGAGTTGGTGGAGGTGTTGGAGTTGATGGAGTCGCCGCGAGAGAGCAGCGGCGGCGACGCGTCCGTCAGCAACGCGACGGTCGGCCCGAGAGATCGTCGCTTCTTCGCGCAAACAGCCGCTTTGTCCTCCAACTCCAATTGTTCCAGTGGCGGCGTCGTGTCGTGAAAGTCCTCCCGTCGTTGAGACTTTGACTTTAAAGGTACGAAGGAGTCTCTGGAGAGGCGACGCGGCGATTTCTTTGGAGTGACCTGAGTGAGCACAGTGGTACAAGGACGGCAGGCGAGGACGGCTGCGTCGAGTCGAGCGGCTTCGATCCGGGCAGGCCGCGGCTGCTTCGCCATCGACAGATTGGCCGGTGCGGCGGTCAGCAGCTGCCGAAGGAGAGAGTTCCGTTCCAGCTTCATGGCCGTCACGACGCTGTCCAAGCTTGCGGCCCTCTGCCGATACCCGCCCAGTGTCACTACTGGCCCTTCATTCCAGGAAGAACTGCAAAGGAGCGTCATCTCTCGCTCGGCCGATAGGTCGCAACTAAGCGCTCAGACGCAGACGCTTGAAGTAATTACGAAAAGCGACTTGTTCTTTGACTCCTACGCGCGGCGGCTAACTCGATCGTTTCTATTGAGACGACTACGCGCACCCATCAGCGATTAGTGCGCGTATGATGATGTCATAGTCATGCGCTGCTCTCTAATCAAAGCTCTTATCAACGCGAAATTATGCGCCTAACGGCAAGGCTCGGTGCACATTTTCATCGCTTAGCTTGTGACAATAGGATTTCTTTCTAAAGCTAAATGAACAGGAGGAAGAACTAATTAGTCGGGAGGCGGACACGAAATTCAATCGAAGCTTCTACGCTCTTCGATCGCGCATTATGACGCATGCAAAGTATAATGATAACTACATGATATCCTCTTCCGTTCCTACCCGGGGCAACACAGTATGACCGAACGCGACCTCAGGCGCGAACGAGATGCTGCGAAAAAACCCTAGTGAAGGCCATCGTCGCCACCAAACGACGATTCATCAAGGTCGTTGCCACACGTTGTCGTCCCTACTGAAATATACATCACAAATTCACACTACTCAACACCCCCTCATCGCTCCCGAAATACACACGCTCTATCGACGACCTGTGTCTGCTCTCTTCCTCGTTCACGCTCAGGAGCGAACTACAACCGCATGCTATCAAAGAACACGCGATCGTTGTCACGGCGACACCAGCAATTCCCAGTTTCCTCTTCGATAAAGCTTCGCTGACCGCGCCTATCGAAGCAGAAGCCGTTCTAAGCTGCCTTTCCACTTATATTACGCTGGAATACACTGCAAACAAGAAACGTCGCGCAGAGCGCAGCACAATGACAACGGCAAGCTTTTAGGTATTGTGCCGGTCGGCAAACAATGGCTGTTCCGGCGACGGCGTGGTCCCGAGACGATCACCCGCTATCACATCTCGCTACGCCACACACCGCCGACGGCACTAACCAACCTCCTCTTCTTTCCAGTTTCCCAACATCCTATGAAACTTCATTAAAAGGACAAAGCATATTCAAAGGTTCTTCCTATGAACTGTGTCGACGGAACACATTTTTATTAATTAAAATGGAAGGAAGAAGCGTTGCCGACACCTACCGTATCCGTGTTAATTTAGTGGCGTAGTTGACTTCTACTCTTCTGCGGAAGTGTCGAACGTTGTTTGCAGCGGCTTTCGTATTTTATTTGGATTCGTTCTCCATTTTCCTCGAACGGAGAATATTTCTCCGACAGAAGAAACGTTTTTTGTGGATTTGTTTATATTTAAAGTGACAAATTCTCTGAAATATTTTATCAATCGAGGCGAATATTAGCAATGCCGGATCGTTCCGAATCGCGTTCTCCGAGCCCGAAGCGTCAGCGGCGTTCCACCACCCGCAGTCCACAGCGGCGCTCCGCTAGTCGCAGTCCACAGCGACGTCGACGCTCGCCCAGTCGCAGTCCGCAACGCAGTCCACCACAGCGAAGTCGACGCTCTCCCAGCCGCAGTCCGCCGCGCAATCGACGTCGCCGCTCGCCGAGCGACGATAACCCGAGACGGAATGATCGCCGACGATCGTCCAGAAGTCCGAAACGCAGCTGTCGCGATGGTTCCCGTTCGCCTTTGCGTCAGAAACGACAAGAAGAAACAGAGAAACCGAAAGTCGACGAGAAGAAAGAGGCGCCGAAGCCGATCTCGCTGAAGAATCGCACTGGCGGCGCGTATATTCCGCCGGCGAAGCTGAAGATGCTTCAGGAGCAGATTGCCGATAAAAACAGCGAAGAGTACCAGAAGATGAACTGGGAACGGCTGAAGAAGAAGATTCACGGTCAGGTCAACAAGGTGAACGTTGGTAACCTCGTTAGTGTCGTGCGAGAACTGCTCCAAGAGAACATCATTCGCGGAAAGTAAGTGTTGGTTTGTTGTCAGAAACATTAGTATAATGCAGGGATGAAAAGATAGTTCAGAGGTTTGATTTTTCAATTGGAGCGTGGGGATACTTAGTTTATGGATTATTTCAACAGCACACCGCACTTATGTTTTTTTGCTCGTTACCCCTTAAATCGACGAGTACTCCCTGAGCTGGTTATTTTTCATTGAATTTATAGCGTCATTCGTTTGTACAAATTGTCCACTAATTTAAATTGGAACTGAATCTACCGTCCTGTTCGATCATTTTTATTATCTACGAATTGAAATCTGCAAAAGCTGATATAATAGAACAGGAAAAAAGAAATGAAAGAAAAGTCACTTGCTCACAATTACATTTTCAGAGGTTTGTTGACGCGTTCGATCATCCAAGCGCAAGCATTCTCGCCCACTTTCTCACATGTGTACGCCGCATTGGTCGCCGTCATCAACAGCAAATTTCCGCACATCGGCGAGCTGGTACTCCGGCGGTTAATCATCCAATTTAAGCGCTCCTTCCGTCGCAACGACAAGACTATCACTGTCACCGTATCAAAGTTTATCGCCCATCTTATCAACCAGCAAGTGGTAGGCTTCATTTTGCTAATTACATTCAAATATCTTCGATTTATTTTATTTTATTTTATTTTTATTTTCTCTAACTAAATCAATTCTTCCGAATGTAGTTCTCCACATGCGATCACCACAACTATCTGAACTGCCATTTGAATCTAGCTTTCGCCGCCTCCATATGTTAGCAATTTGTTGCGTCACCGTCTTCTTAGCCATTCACGCGGGCACGTGTAGTTAGGTGAACGCCAGCGATGTGGAGATGTAGACATAGACGCGGTGGTCTTGTTGCCAACGCCACTGACGCTTTCATCACTGATGCCGTCGTGGTCGTCGTCGTCGCTGATGTCGTAGTCGAAGCTGTCGTCGTTGTCGGTGTAGTTGAGCGTGTGTAGTCGAATGAATGCCGACGATGCGGGGATGTAGAAACCGGTGCCTGCAGTGGGCTTGGTGTCGTCGCTGGCGTAGTAGAACATGTAGCCGGAGGGAAGCTTGTTGTAGCTGCGGCCGGAGTTTCGCGTTTCGTAAAGTTCAATGATGTTGGCGTATTGCTCAGGTTCGGCTTCGAATTCGCTTAGTGTCGACGATTAAGCGATTCTTACGATGCTGTAGTGCCCACACAGAAGTGGTGTCGCATGTAGAGTTAAAAGCCGGTACCCCTCGCGCCGGCTAAGACGTGTTGAAGGGGATCCCGTCGTGGCAAGGAGAAAAGCGGAACACAACCGCTCAACAACCGAGCACGAAACGGAACCCATATCTTCGATTAGTAACAAATATCTCAGATTGAATGAGGCAAATTGCTTCGAAAGTCGATAGCGCTCTTTCTATCAGTTTGCGCACGTGAATTGGAGAAATGACTATCAATTTTGATAGAAAGCGAGCTTACTTTTGCCATCTACTGTGCCTAGCTTTATTTCTTATAATTGATGGAAATTTCTTGACTATAAATGGAAAAAGAGTTTCAATATAGTTTTTATTTGCAAAAGAGTTCTTTCTCATTCTTTTTTCTTCAGGCGCATGAGGTTCTCGCGTTGGAAGTGCTGACGTTGCTGCTCGAGTCACCGACGGACGATTCGGTTGAAGTGGCCATCGCATTCTTGAAAGAGTGCGGCGCCAAACTCACAGAAGTCACTCCGAGAGGAATCAATGGTATACAGTTTGCTTAATTTCTTGTTCTGTTCTGCAAAGCGGTGCACTTCCTTATATTTTGCGTAGCGCTGTTCGGCGTCTAAAGGCTTGCTTATTGTTAAAAGATCCACGCAGTTTATTTTAGCTTACATGCGGAAAATACGATTAATATAAAGACGACCGTAATTCTCTCTCAATTTTTGTCTCGGAAAAAATAAGATTAGAGCAAAGTTTCTCTTTTTTCCAGCCATCTTCGACCGCTTGCGATCCATCCTTCATGAGTCAAAGGATCTTGACAAGCGCGTACAGTATATGATCGAAGTGATCTTCCACGTGCGAAAGGACAAATTCGCGGTAAGACTCACTTTTTTATAGATATCCGCCGTTCTTGAGTGATAGCGTTATCTTTCCAGGCGTATCCCTCGATCGTCAGCGAGTTGGATCTGATCGAAGACGACGATCAAATCACTCACACTATCACGCTCGATGATGATATGAAGCCGGAAAATGAACTCAGTCAGTCCTCATTTTTGGCTCACTTGTATGGAAGATTATTTGCCTGTTTAGACATCTTCCAATTGGATAAGGACTTTATGAAGAACGAAGAGATCTATGAGGAGATCCGAAAGGAAATCATCGGCGATCCAGATGCCAGCGACGACGAGGAGGATGATGATGCCGATGAGGACGAAGAGGAACCAGGTATGTTCTGATTATAATATTGATAGAACAACGTCCGCTTTCGCTTTTTCTTGTCTGCTGTCCTGGTCAAATTTAAGCCAGGAAGTAAGAACAGGAAAATGTGTTTGCCAGAATATCATTCTTCGGTTGATTTTATTGCGCTTTCTTGATGAGGAATACCTATTGATTTACGTTCTTGCTTGTAGCGGCGGCTGCAAGCGGCGAAGGTCAGTCAACTATGACCATCATCGATAATACGGAGCAGAATTTGGTGGCTTTCCGCCGAAACGTCTATTTGACCATTCAATCTTCGCTCGACTATCAAGAAGCAGCCCACAAGCTGCTCAAGATGGAGCTCAAGCCCGGCATGGAGGTATGTTTGTTATTTTCCAATTTCAACCCAACGTTGATGAATTCACTGTTTCAGGTTGAATTGTGCAACATGATCGTCGACTGCTGCGCACAGCAGCGCACTTACGAACGCTTCTTCGGTCTTTTGGCAGAGGTAATTTTGTTTTTTGCCCATAATTTGAACGAATGTGAGCGACGTTGGTTTTTTCAGCGCTTTTGCCGTTTGCGCAGAGAGTTCCAGGAGAGCTTTGAAAAGATTGCTCGCGATACTTACAACACGATTCATCGCTTCGACATCACAAAACTGCGCAACATGGCTCGTTTCATTGGACATCTGCTGTTCTCCGATGCCATCACTTGGGATGTAAGCTACTCTGTTCTTGTCCGTTTAAAACATGGCTCGGTTTACGGCGATTGGGAACGGATTTAAGATCGTGAAACTATTTACGATAGAGCAGGAATACTTTGATTCGCTGATTCAGAAATATTACTGTCCCCCACCGATAGACAAAATTCAGTTGTATTCGCTGTATTTTCCCTTAACAACAGTATTTCAGTTTTTTGGAAAGTTTGACTTTTTAGAAAGCCGGGTCACAAGCCTTCAGTAAATATGATGAGTTAGCGATGCTTTGGGGTGAATATTAGTTATTTTAAAAAAACGCTCGTTTGGCTACGGTATCCGCGTACCTGACTTTAACTCATTAGTATAATCCATTGATTATATCTCGTTTATCCTCAATGATCCTACATACTGACTTGCAGGTTTTGAGCGAGATCAAGCTGAATGAAGACGACACGACGTCTAGCAGTCGCATTTACATTAAGATTTTGTTCCAAGAGCTGTCAGAGTTTATGGGACTGGCGACGCTCTACGACCGCATTCGCGATCCGTACGTTTCACCCTCTACAGTCAAAATTTGCTGATCAGTAACAATAAATCGAGCCATTTACCATAGTAGAAAAGATTCGCTCGCTTTTCAGTGCTTGAACACCGTTATTCACCAAGAATAACAATCTTTTCTTGGCTTTTGCATGCGTAAAATTGATAGAAAGAAGCGCAATCGACTATCAAAGTAATAAACTTTTTATATTTTTTTATTCAATCTAAGATTTCGTATTACTGCTTGGTAAATTCTGACTATATCTTTGATAGGCTTACTCAGATTATCACTGTGTTTGCAGGACAATGCAATCGGCGTTCGAAAAAGTGTTCCCGCGCGACAACCCACGCGACACGCGTTTCGCCATCAACTTTTTCACCTCGATCGGACTGGGCGGATTAACGTGAGAAGGGTTGGAAGAATTTCAATTGGCATCAAGTGGTTTTTTTGCAGAGTCGATCTCCGCGAACATTTAAAGTCTGGTCCCAAGCAGTTGATCAATCTGCCCAGCGTGCCCGACGAGGGGAAAGTGAAAGAGGAAGGTTCTGAGTCTTCTTCGTCCGATGACTCATCGTCCGACAGCTCTGATTCGGGTACGTACCTCAAAGTCAAAATATTATCGTCGAGTCGTCATAATAGTCCAATTTTAGTCTAACCGCCATTGGGGTTGTTTGTATTTATCAGCGATAACACTCAATGCGCGCTAAATATAGTATTTGTTGTGAGTTTTGATAATATTTATTGATTCTGCCGCGAAAATGGCGATTTAGGATATCTATCCAATTAACTTTTATTTCATTTCTCTTTAGCCAATAATAAAATATTGACATTATTTGCACAACTGTGCATTGTTTGTATGTGGTCCTGCTGAATTTGCGGTGTCTTTCGCGCTTCTGAAGCAGTTCTTTATATTTTCTTCTTCTTTAAACGTAAAAAAATATCTGTATTATCGATTCATTTACACCCAATGAATATCCGTTTCATTACACAAAAGTAAAATTTCAGACGAGTCGAGCAGCGATAGCAGCAGTAGCAGCTCGTCAGAGGAGGAAAAGAAAAAGAAGAAAAGTCGTACGAAGAAGAAGAGCAGCATGCGCAAATCGTCTCCACCTGCGCGCAAATCGCCTCCTCCTGTGCGCGAAAAGGAAAACCGCAAGAAGTCGAGCCGATCCAAGGGAAGTCCTGAACCAAAATCGTCTCCTCCTCCGCCTGAGAAAGAGAGTCGCAAGAAGTCTAGCCGATCGAAGAGGACTCCCGAGCCGGAATCGTCGCCTCCTCGGCGTGAAAAGGAAAATCGTAAGAAGAGCAGTCGATCGGAGAGCCCTGAACCTAAATCGTCTCCTCCACCCGAGAAAGAAAGTCGCAAGAAGTCGAGCCGATCGAAGAGGACTCCTGAGCCCGAATCGTCCCCTCCTCGGCGCGAAAAAGAAAACCGCAAGAAGTCCAGCCGGTTGAAGGAGAGTCCTGAGCCCGAATCGTCACCTCCAAGGCGCGAAAAGGAAAATCGTAAAAAGTCCAGCCGATCGGAGGAAAGTCCTGATCGCCAGAGGAGCAAGCGGAGATGACTCGATATCTGATGACTATTTCACTCTTGACCGTCGTTCAATTGT
>NIUQ01003996.1:0-15232 GCA_002796945.1 Plectus sambesii
TATTTGACACGAACGCACTGTAATGTGAGATTTTTAATTAAACTGATACCAGATGGAGTACCGTGGTTACTTATGTGGTTGAAGTCGAGGGAAGTCAGCGTTCTGTTTGTTTATTGGCGCCATGTCGATAAGTTATTCTTGTGTACGAACCAAATTAGGTCCAGTCATATTCGGTCTTTGCGGACTGGTTTTTAGAAAGATGAATGTCCGTCGTCTGGAGACTTTGACTAATGAGGGGAATATGTTACCGACACGCACAAGCTCGTTTTACGCAGTGCTTGATTTAAAAACTCGCCGCTTTATGAAGCCCTTTTTCATTTATAACTCAGATTCATACGGCTAAAACTGCAGAACCCTCTGAGGGGTTACCTAATCCAACGCTCCCACTTCTCCACCTACCATTTTGCCTGATTTGGTTCGTGCGCAATCACCGCTGTTTCCCCAATACAACCAATGTCGGCTTGTTTATGATAGATATTGGAGCAAAACAGCGTTTCTCTTTACGAATATGCATACCAAGATAAGAATATGATAATGTTGAATTGGGCTTCACTGTTGCTATGTTTTTTTCGGCGAGCGAGTCGAGCTGGTCGGCTGCTGCAATCGCCAAGGATCGCTGGCGGCGCAAATAACGCTAGCCGAACAGGGCGTCCTTCCCGGTGACAGCGCCAAGATCAAGATCATGGTTGCCAACGGCGGCAACCAGCGCAACAAGACCCACCGACAGGAACTGGGTCTCTGGCAGCAGATCAGCTTCCGTTCACTCTACCGCGGGGATATGAAGTCGTTCGATAGAAAGGTGGTTCGGACTGCCGTCAGAAACAGGTCAGATTCCGTTGGGAAACAGTTTAGTAACTTATGTAATTAAATTTTTACCTAAGAAAAAAAATTCAGTTACTGGACTAAAGTATTGAGTTAGTTTAGAGAGCGAGTACTAAACTACTAGTTAAAGAAACATAGTTGCAACTTTGGTACTAATGGGTAGCAATATGGTACAAAAGAGTGGGCAGCGGAAGCCAGCAGGGCTAAAGATGTGGTTAAGAGATTTTGACAGTTCTCCATCATCAACTTTCAAAAGTTAGAAAGTCCTTTTTAATACTTTTATTTGCCCATTTTGTTTATCAGCTTCGAGCTGTGCGCTTGGGATGAGCCATTAGCGGTATAACTGATGTCAATGTCAAATTTTTAACTGATTATAATAGTGATACAGAACAGAGTTGTAACGTTACCGATTATATGGAAGGTGGGAGTTGCAATAAAGTATGTCAATCATATATTAGCGAACAGTTTCTAAAGCCAATATGAGATATGAAATGGGAGTTACTCTTGAAAAAACTCAGCAACACCTTTACGCCTTACCCTCCAAATGCTATCGGTGCTAACTTTCCCCAGTATAGCAGTATATATGATGCACACTGCCAGAATGTTTAACCAAAATGAGAGCAATTCAACTTGATCACTAAACTGTTAGTTAAAAGATATCTGATTTAGATCGATCGCTAGGGTGCCAGTAAAATGTACCACTGGATTTCAACTTTAGCGTACGCAGAATTGAATGTCGTATATTATATTAGCCAGTTCACTGTGGTACCACTATTCAATTGTCCGGTTGCGAACGAAAAAACTGAAAGTTTGCATTTTCGTATCGCATCAAAGTCGCATTATTCCTTTAAAATACACGAGAGAATGAACTACTTTGCAGGCAGTCAAAGGTTGACCACGGTAATCAACAACTAGAATTTCCCATTCCGCCTACTCTGCCACCGACATCGACGACGGACACTGGCCTAGTTACCGTCAGCTACTTCTTTAAGCTCGACTTGGGCGTCGGTACGCTCGAGCTCATCGTTCCCGTCGTCGTTGGCAGGCATGAACTACCAGGCGATGAAAAACAGTAAAGTTATCGCCACAGCCTCAAAAGCCGATGTTGGATTGTTTGACATTGACAGTAGTCAATGACAGACATGGGCTACGGTCTTGATATCTACGGTGGTGATCAGTAGCTTATATCCCATGTTCTCTGTGGCAAAAAAGTACAGGAAAATGAAGTTTCTTGTGATAGGGTAGTTTAATTTTCTCTGAGTGAAACTCTTTTATTTTTATCAGTGAACTTTCGTAGCAATATTATAACTTTTGGATACAATCTGCATAGCAGATGATATATAGAGTTCTTCTATCTAGTTCTTCTATCTATGTTCGGTTAGTCATAGCTCGTAGGCAGAGTGTATAGTGCGCGACATATAAAAAGATAAATAATAATATTTTGGCTCTGCGTTAATGACGCGGCAAGTTTCAATGTCTTAAATTTAACTTAAGGTTGAACTTAGTATCGGTTTTCTAAACAAACTGCAGCAGCAATTTATTTTCGGTTTCGTGCGTGCGCTAATGAAATCGAATAGGAATGTACACTTTATCATGGAAGCTGCCGTAGAGCACTGAGCAACTGCTCTGCTAACGCGCTATAAGGCTGTCTTTGATTTCTCTTAGCGGTCGATTCACACTCACATGACATTTGGCGTGACGTCAGTGAAACCAAAGTACAGTAAGTAGCTCTTGCTCTCTTCGGCGAGGATTACAGCTCGTAAATTGCTAAGGATCTTCTGTTGACTGTGGCGCAATTTGATCTTCATCGTATGTATAACAGCATAACTGTATTTCGTAGTATGTCACTATCTTCTGTAGATATTAACAATGTCTAAATTGTTTTATTGTCCGCCTGTCCACAATAAAATCAAAATATTATGCATCGCCACTACAGTGCACTCTAGATATTTTGATCGTCAGGATTGAGTTCGAGAATCGTACAAGGGAGTGTGAACGGTCTTGTTATGATTGATAGTACAATGCAAATACTACTTTAAAACTAAGAATATATCATTATACTCATGACTGGCGCTTACATATCACGTTCACTTTAAACTGGCCAAAAGTATCCCATTTTGATTTTTTTTAAACTGTTTGATAGTAATGAAAAAATCTGCAGTTTGAAGTGAGAAAAACATATTTTGACTGCACATCTGCAGCGATTTCCATGCAGCTGGATTGCTTCTAAAAATTATCAGAAAGGCCGCAGAAAACTATTTTGCAGTCAAACTAATTAGGCGAACTAAAGAAGTAACAGGTTAATGTTAGTTTTGTTTTAAACACGACATCAATCTAAAGAGGTCAATTGATCAGTGTTAACTTTGGCAGTAAAACAGAAGAAATCATGAAGCACAGCAATCAAGTGAAACGCTACCGCAAAAAAATAGTACAATATTGCAGCACCGACAAAATATCGTTTAAAATCGTTAAAAATGATGCTGATCTACTATTCCTACAAGTTTTGAACTAACTTAAGCATAACAGCATATTAAGTAGGATTATTTTTACTATAACTGTTTTCGGAACAGCCGTTACTTGGCGCTTCGTAGGAAGTGTAATTATTTTTAGAGGAATCAGCTGACTACAAGTCGCTAGTTAATGTCACGCTCACGATACATCATTGACCCAAGGGAAGTTGGACTTTATTGATATTAGTCAATCGCATTCAATTTGGCCAATGCGTACGTCACTATTGTATATGGTCGATTCAAATATCCTTTGCTTTATAAGAGTTTATAGGAAGTAATGCAAAGATGGATCTCAAATTAATTAATCTTAACTAATTAATGCATAAGAAGATTAAAAAAGATAGAATGAAGAGCGTGACGCCTGGTAAGATTGAATGATAAGCTAGCGTCCGAGAAGTGCGGTTTGGAAGTCATTTCTGACTGAATCTTACAATCCGACGAATTTCTCGCTTAAAGTATTGACCTCAAATTTGGCCGATAATTTGGCGATTATTAATCAAACGTGGTGTTTACTGAGCGCAGTTTGTTTGTTCGTACAAAACGTTGTCGAGTTTCTATTTGTGCTCAATATGCTTTTTGATTATTGAAGCCATAATTTGCGAGAATAAGCAACAATGAATCATAATGTAACATCTCTTTTGATAAATGTATCTTTATATGACCTTTATTTACCGGGACCTTTGACTATCCAAAATGATATCAGCGTCTATACTCGTTACGAATGGACTGGACTCGCGACGATAATTGCCAACCTGCTTATCATTTTAATCATCATCACAAAAAGAAGTCTACGCGAGCGACTGCAACTCTACGCCATTTTGGCTGTCGGAGATATCATCAACGGTTTTTATTTTTTCTACGCCAACTTCAACCGACTAAGAGAAATTGATTTAGAAATTTTCTACAGGCCGATATCAAAATGGGACTGCACAATGAAGTTTTATTCTTTCTTTCAGCTGTCCGGCACTCAATTTCCGGCGCTAATTGCATTAATCATTTCCCTTGAGCGATTCTTGGCGGTGTATAAACCGATTTGGTACCATGCAAATCACAAGTCGACGCACCGTGTAATCGCCGTTTGCTTCTGCGCTGCTCTTGTCGTGGTCTTTTTACTTCTCCACTATGTGACGAGTTACCCTTTGAAAGAGAAAAGCTCGAACAGTTCTTACTGTGCACTGACGTTTACCTCGGACATAAATTATAATCGTGCACACCAAGCTTTTATTACCATAACCCGTATGGCAGGATTCGTTCTTAGCGGGTTTGCCTTCATTGAGGCAAGCAGAAAAAGTAAGGCCGCATCGGCGATGCGTAGAGAAGCGCTTAACGTCGCCCCTATTCTTCTAGTTTCGGCATTTTCTGTCACTCTTGTTACCATTCCACAAGTTACTTTACTTCTGACAGATAACTTTTCCGCTTATCCAATTTTTGGTCAACTCCGCCTATCGCATTGGATACTACTACTGACGTGTGTGAATTCGCTAACGAATATTTTCATTTATATCTTTTTCACGCGCGATTTCAGACGGCGCGTCTTAGAGATCGTGACGTTTAACAAGGTTAAAATGTCGAACAGTTGGGCGGTGAATGCGACGACGGCTCTTCACAGAGAGCGGTCGGTTCACCGAGGAGCGAAAGGTAATGGTAGAACGGTCCCTGAAGTACGTGAACGTCATACTGGCACTAACGCATCTGCTTCTTAAGCATATCAATATGATGTCTATAATTTGCATTTTGCATACCCTGTTTTTGCTGTTTAATCTTTCATTCTCGTGTTGAAGGAAGTCATGATTGTAGTTCTTCTCATAGCACGGCACGATATGTCCATCTAAATGTGTTACAAAAATTCCAGAACATTGAAATATCTCTTAGTAAACAGAGGAAAAGTTAGACTGCGGTAGCATAGCTGTTATTCGATGTCTATGATCAATTCATAAACTAATGCTAATGTAATGACATGTCACGTTTTACACTAATATTTCACATATAGAACAGTTTTATGATGGTAAAAATTGTGAAAATGTGTGATTACAATGCAGAAAAGGGATTGGACTTCCACACTTCGCTTTGATATAAGTTTTATGAAATTTGCAGCTAAAGGTGGGTCGCCGGGCAACTCGCTGGGATACTTAGGGAGAAAAATTGGGTTGCAGACCGTATACTTTACGTTCAGAGCTTGACGCGTAACTAGGCTTACGACAGCTGACGAATCGGCATTTCCAAGTTATCGATGAGCGACTATAAAGTAGTTGAAGACCAAAACAGAATGACGTCCGATAAGAATAATTTCGATATTTGATAGTTTAACTAAGAGAGGGCGATATTCCGAGAAAAAGAACGGTTCGCTGGTTGCGGCCGTGATTTATGAAAGGTACTTGACTTCAGTTTTTTTTCACACAAGAACGTTTGTAGTTTTACAGCGCATAGATTTTGCGGCAAAGTATATGCCAAAATGTTATTAGAGCTGCATCTCTTAGCTGCAAAGCAAAATCCTGTCCTCTGCGTTCAGTGCCGTAATATTTCAGATCATATATTTTAAAGGATGCGGGTTCACTTTGATTATTTTGTTATGGATAAATGGAAAAAATCGTGAACTTTATGCTAGATAAATGCTGAGATTTTCATCAAGAAATATTTTCATGAGCTGAGTAGTCGGTAACGTCGCTGTCACTTCAACGAGAAAACACATCCTTGAAAACAGAGCCTTTATCCCTATGTTTAGTCAATGTAGTGCAATATTTGCAGTCATATTTGTTGCATCCTTATTGAATCTTAAATGAAAGACCTGCTGACGGAGATGAAAATAAACTGACTTTAGTTACAGAGAATGTAGTAGCACTCATTCAATTGGAAATCTACGTCAATGAAGTGCTTTGAATAGAAAGCTCTTTATGAGCTTATTTGCTAGCAGCTATGTTTATTACGTCCAAGTACGGTGTTTTGATGTCAAGTGAATGTGACGTCATTTCTTACACAAAAGAGCCTTTGGAGCTGTTCAAATAGCATTATATCCTGGGTTACCTTGGTAATAAGATTCTTTACTTACGTCTTTACGTCATTCATAATGCCTCTGTAAGCGACCTCGACGATACGATACCCGGCCTTCCATCGACGCATTTGTTGATTACGCTATTATTAATTGAAAGAAATAGATTAAAGCGGCACGGGTTGGTATGGCCTAGAACAAGATGAAATTACAAAAATGTACAGAGTTTCGCCTAATCTCTCAGAGCTTTATCCAAAAAAAGAGAACATTTTGCATAAACACATTAATGTTGATAAAATGATAGATATTAGTGCATATATCGATTCTGGAACTTCTTTCTGCTGAAGTGCCTTTATGCTTTTCGGACGTCCACTCGCGCCACTCGCTGTCAACTGTTTGACGTAGCCAAAAAAAGTTCAGCTGAGTTCGGCTATTGGCTGAACAAGATACATTGTTGAGCACGATATACCGCTTCCATGAGCTGTGTTGAATTGTTTTATTCAAGAAAAATATGCACGTAATAAACAGGTATTAGCAAGTTCATCACGCAAAGGTTCTTTTGTAATACGTGTGACTGGCATTTACTATCAATTTAGCGATACCCGAATCAGTTTTATTGATGTCAAAAATTTCACACGCAGTGGCGCTTCCATACGTCATCAGGTTGAAAGACTGGCATTGCAGCTTCTTTGCGCAAAGCTTAGCGCAGGTGTGAGCGTTTACATTAGCCACTGTTTGAGAAACAAGCTGAGATTCGCCAAAGTATTTGCCCGGCCAATCGTCGAAGTAGTCTTGCATTCTTTTGCTAGCTGAAATTATAATTTGGCTTTGTTCATCAGAGACACTGGGTATGAATCCTAGCTGCGCATGCTATAATGCTAATTCATTTCACGAACAATGCGGTGGCTCAAAATCAAAAGTTAAAATTAAATATAGAAAGCTTTGACTTCTATGTCTTTAGAAAGAACTTTCATTTTAGAAGATTAGCTCTCTCGCCATACTGGAGGTTTTCCTATCCGAAATTCGCCACCTCCAGGAATTTAATTTTTTCGTCCCGAAATTTTCAAATTTCTTTTCCAACCCAATCAAAATAAGTCTGCCATATGCCTTCTATAAATCTTGTTCTATTCCCACTTCTATCCCCCGAAATTTGGCCTTATCTCTCGACAGTGATGTAACAATAAGTTGCACTACCTCGTTCACATACTGCATATCCTGATGAAGGGTTCTCGAAGTTGAATACTGCACCGGGATATTTCAGTATCAACGATTTTGTGCTAGCTGTTCCCCAATTGTAGATAAAACTTTTATAGAAGTATTTCTGAAAATAAATCATCTATCGTCTTAATACATCACATTTAGTTGTCTCAGCAATCACAACAATCTCAATTCTTCGACACTAACAAATAGACTGAGCTTGGTCATGGTAGGCATATGCGATTTGCGATAAATAACTAATCAAGGTGTTAATAACAAAGTCAATTTCGAATTTTAATTTAACAATTTGGATTTGTTACAACAACGAAAATTCAGAGTAATTCATGTGAAAGACATGATGTTCTGTTTGAACAACTTTTTAGCCTCGATAACGTTTTGATTTTCATACAGACTTTCATTTGTTCTATGCTCGAGTTTGAGCTTTGGGGACGTAGCTGGCCGGTTTAGAGTATACAAATACTCAAAAGAATTTTTGTATCCTAAGTCGGCAACTTTTTTTCCAAAAAGAGATCAGCACAATTTATAAATAAAGCAGCTTTTTTATTTACACTGGCAAATATTTATCATGTCCCCTCTGCGCATGTTTGAAAAAGAAATCATAACAAATTCGTTGAGTTTATTTTGAGTTATTATCTTTGCGTTTGATTGGAGAGCTATTCAGCATTATCATCATTCACTTTCGCCGCACTCATTCACTGGGTAAATAAATGAATAAGTAATGCAATCAATAATGACTCTACCCAAACAAAGTACATGAATGAATGACTCACAAATTCGTCAACAACTTTGTTTGTTAGCGACGTAACCCAATGGACTTGAGAACCATCTGTGATTGTATGGCCGCTGTCCTTTAGCAAGCCAAAATACATATTTTGCGTTTTCTTCTAAAAATTGATTGCATGTAACAGTAGTACGGAAATGCAACAATTTCAAAGCACTTCATTTTTCTTCAGTTCTACCGTTAACGAATAAGCTTAAGAATGTTCGCTGCATCCGTTATAAATTGATTCAGTTTGTTTACGCTGTCTCGCCCGCTATAAACTGATAAAAAGAAGCGTTCTACATCGTCTCATCTTCTGCAACGATAATGCAACTACATTCAAACATTGGACCTCTCAATTATTCTTAATTCGATAACAAGTCGAATATTCATCAATGATCACCGCATGTGCAAGGCATTCTTTCACTGTGGATTCGTTTGCTTACACTATATCTGACCTTTAGGCGCTTTAGCTTTTGGCAAGCAGATTACTGTGCACTATAGTATGAATTCGTTTCATAAAACTATCTCAATACTCAACACTAAAGTCGAAAAAGGCAGTTTCTTACAGAATCTTAATATAGCATGTTTGGATGTATTAGAAACTAACCAGATTTAAGTTGAACATCGGATATTGAATTTTGAGATAGCGATATGACACAGGCCAAACGGCGTAAAACATCAATTACAGTGATTATTTAACTCTCACAGAAAACTGACAAAACTGACCGTTGATGTATTGTACCAGGCCATAATTTCGTTTTTATCATCTGAAGTGTAAATATGTGCGAGGTAGCCGTTTTGGCTGATACAAAAATTCATTGCGGCTGTCCAAGTGGTATATGAAGTAGGACTGATCCACAAACATCGCTGGGATCCTTGGATGAATAGGACTGGATCGGTGGTTTTGGATACGGAATCGCAAAGAGCAGCTGATCCTGAGTGGAACAGTGCACCTGAAACATTCTCAGATTTTGAAGCATTCATTTGAGCAAGTTAAACTTTTTTAAAGCTAGCAGATTTGCGATTATAATTCCAAAGGCGTCAGCGGAGACGGAAGTAACCCGGTGACAGCGTTGCGTCAGTTAACGAACATTTAATAGGTAAAGTCAGGTCAGTAAAGCAGAGTTGATAAATTCATGTGAAATCGGAATAATTAAGATATTAGCAAACTAAAAACACAAAGAGTCCGGGAATCTAGACATATGTTACGTTACAGAGCTACCGTAATCTCTTTATTCCTTCCTCTGCACCACGCTTGGTTAGGACTACTGCCTTTACCGCCTTCGCAGAAATGGTACAATGCCTGCGAGCGTCGATAAGTTGAAGTAAAATTTTGTGGGTAACAGTTCGTAAAGTCATAGAACATCAAAATCATAAAGTAGTCGGTAAAGTCCTTAAAACACACATACCGAGACAACACGGATTAAGAAAAGCTAAGTTCGCTCAATTGTTAAAACTCGATGAGTTAGAAAAGACCCCACGGAGTACAGCTCCCGAAGTTCCATGGTATTAGGGTGTCTATCCTTTCAACTTAACTGGCTACGCCGCCTCGATATATGTTCTCTGCTGCAGACAGGTTTGAAATCGATTACGGATTACGGTATGCTATCAAACGTCTGGCGCTTCTCGAAACCAGGACCTTCAGCTTTCTCAGACCGTCCACGTCAATAAATTTTTCTCAAACCCATCAGATACGGGGAGATTCCCCGCGGAAAGAATCTTCAGCATGCTAAGAGAGGCATCGCGACAGAGAAATTATTTGCAGCTATGGAGTAGAGAAGGGCTTCTATCACAGCTGACAAAATCTCACATAAAGTTAGCAGTCGGCATGCTCTCTCTCCCTCCGCAAGTAACTAACTAGAGAAGATCTGTGAACGTACCGAATAAGAGCGCGTAAAAACTATGAGCCATATCTCTCTGGCGCTACAGTAGTACTTTGTCGCATCGGCGGAACAAATGCAGCTTTCCGATATGAACTGATGAGAATGAGCGAGGTTTCAGACAGTTTATACTCTGATCACTGAACAAACAGATCTGGAAATGGTAATTCATTAAACGAAACTTGGCGAGTGGGCGCTAAACGCGCTATTTTCAATTTTCAGTTGCTGAGCAACGCGTGAGTCAACAGTCGAAGATCGAAAATTGTCATGACCGCAGGTTGATCGGCGGTGCGAGTTAGCAACAAGTACATCGATCCGCGCATTTATATGGCTCGATGCGTCGCTCGCACACGTGGAGATAATCTGGTTGTACCAGCTTTCATGATGCAAGCAACTAATTGATGCTTGAAAAGTTTTCATTTGCCTATCTGAACTAGCATGATGTTAGTGGATGTTGAAGTTATCTCATTCATGGCCCCATCCTGTTCCCATCACAGCAGGCATCAGTTTCTTTAGCTGTTCAGCAGGCAAACCAGATTACTCGTATTCTACGTCAGAGCACTTTGATAAAGTTATTTTGCTGGATAAAAAAGCAGTTTTGTTGTTAAGCTCAAATTCTCATTGCATCTGATATGTGCACGCGCAGATACGAAACTAAAATTTTACTGTATATTATCAAGTTAGAGCCATTTCAAGCCCTACACTCAGATCATTCGCGCCCCTAGTGGGCAACTAGGACGCCGTCTTGATCTTTGTTGCTGCTCATGGCATACAGAGGAACTCTGCTGAGCCTATACTATGAAAAATAAACTGTGAAGCTGCGCACGAAACGCCCACTGCTAATCACTCTACTTTATCAAACAATCAACTTGTAAGTGATAATAATTCAGGGTGCGTTCTCCTGAGCTAAAGGGGGGGGGGGCGGGAATTCTCCTTCTACATGCTCTGCCGAGGGACAGTACCGCCTCAGAGTTGTCTTCAAAAAGGTTTTCAGAGGAAAGGTGAATGTCTTTGAAACGGCGTCTGTGCCCTGTTGCCTTTGATAGAATAAAGCTAAATGGCTGACTACGCTTAACCATGAAGGGAATTCAAATTGTTTTCTTCTCAACGTAAACGACGATGCGCATCGCATTTTTTACTGCTGAAAATGCGCACCTGCACTGAGTTTCACACATTAACTCGCGTTACTACATGTCTTGGCGCGTGCTTTCCATTTCAAGTGTATGTTTACTTTCTGTTAATTGAAAACATGGACAACTACGATGAGGTACGACGCAAAAATGCACACACCGTTTGTTCAAGAAAAAAGAAAAGTTATAACACTCACGGGTGCGATATGCCCCATCAGTTTATAAAACTGCCCCCATCCACCGTGATCGAACATTGCGATTATGTAAAAAAACTAAGTGAACAAGATTTACGATAAAAATCGAGAGATGCGTTAGATGAAAAACCGGCTAACGGTAGATTCGCTTCAATTCCAGTTTACTAGTTTGTCGCCTGGAGCAAGTTTCTGTTGCATTGAAAATAGGATCTCAAATTTCCTTTACCGTCAAAACTTTACAACCGCGAGGAGAAATGCAATATAGATGATGTTGTTTACGGCATCAATGCTATTTCTGATGCAGTATTTGAAATCTGGAATGCCCAAAGCTACTTGCCGGCTCTAGCTCCGATCACGATCAGTGGTTGAAAATTATGATCAGTCAACATGTCAAAAGTTTGAATTCTTATCGTTACTGAGCGGTACAACAAGAAAAGTACCAAACGACTGCCAGTTCATATTCAGACAGTTTTTCAGACATAGACACGCAAAACTGAATAATGTGACGTTAGTTACAAGCTTTTTTCATTGATCGGGTTAACACGCGAGAACAGTTTGTCGTGATGGTTGTCAGCGCGGAACGACTTATAGAGGCGTTCTCATTTCCAGAGACCAGAAGAACCATGTAGTGTCAAAGCTAATAATAATCAATTCTGCGAGTGCAGGTGCACATCTGCATCTTCATTTTGCAATGCATTTAAAAGTACGTGATGCTCTTTAGTTGAAAAAAAGCCGCAGTTATCTGGAACGATGGTGGCGAGGAATTTTTCCCCGCGCATCACTTTTCACTTTGAATCTGCTGCGATTCAGTTGTGAGTGAAATTCAGCCATATTTTGACGCCAGATTTATAATTGATTACGGAAAACTGGCTCGAAATGATGTCGTGATGCGATTCAGTTTAGTCGTACGCGTTCCGAAGCAAGTTTTTACATTACAGACGATCGATTAGACGCGCGTTTTGACGTACGTCAGTGTGTCACACGCGTGGGAAGTACAACTGACAGCGATCGCAAGTTAGAACTGGTCCATACTTCCCTTGTGATTCTGTCCTGCGACAAAGGCGGGCGCCCCTTCTCTTTTGTACCTACTGAACTTTTCCGTTTCTTCTCTATTCTTTCTCATTTAAACATTTCAACTGTTAACAGAACGACTTTCATTCACCATGCTCACTTTCGCTAAAGTAGCTGCCATCGTACTGCTGGGCGCGCTTTTGATCATCAACTTGGCGACTGTCGCCGAGGCCGCCAGAAGAGGTACAGAGCTTTTTCTGCGCCACCATATTAATAGAGTTTTTGAGAAATGTGATCATGATTGCCTTTCTTTAATTATCTTTGAAGTTCAGGAAAGCTACTGCGATGTAATGTGACAGCCGGAATGGGTTCCATTGATCCAAGAGTTTCTAACGATCATTGTAAAACGCGATTTGTCATTTGAAATTGAGGTTAAGAGCAAAACGATGAGCATCCAATCAAAGAGTAAAGGCAGAGCATATTTTGAGGTAACTTTTCGGCTAAACATGAATGTTAGTGATGTGTTGGGAGTAAGTCCTTCACAAATCGACCAGGTAAACCGCCCTTCCAAATCCAAACCCTATCCTTGTCTGCTTGTGATGCTCTTTTACGTTGGGACAGGCGTGATTTTTTCTTGTTCACAAGTATTAACTGTAATATGCGCATTTGTCTGGCACGGGGATCACTGAAAGTTTACGATCGCCTTTTGCCACACAATGCGCCTGTCGTGCGGTGGATGGGGAGTATGCGTAGTTAATGTCTTAATACACTCCCACCCCAAGACGTACGGCGCGAATTCTACTTGATTATTTGCCGGCCGCAATACAGAAATCGGACTATTGTTCTCAAATGAGACTGTACGTGTAGTCGATTATTTTCAGATCCGGACTTGACGTCGCTCGGCGAATGCAATAGCGCACATTGCAGAGGTGGCTTTTGAGAAGCTTTCAATAGCAGCAACTGGCTACACGCAGAAAGTCACGTGGGGTCCAGTGATAACGTAGCTGCTTGTACATGACTTCTGTTCTTTCCATCTGTTCTTTTCTTATGTTTATTTTTGATCTTACCTTCCTAATGCTTTGTTCAAGAACTATTCTAGTGATTATGTGTGCTACTGATTAGCAAAGACTAAGCCCAAAAAGATACTCAGAGTAGAAGTAAAAATCAAGGTATGAGAAAGTTGGTTGCACATAAGATAAATGCAATTAAAGGGCCAGCTATAGTCTTTCGAACTTCTCTTAGTTAAAAGACTAAATAAGAGTGGAAAAATCCTTTCCCGTCCACTATCGCAATTGCTAACTCGTAAAGGCGATCAACGCTCCAAAATTATTTACTGGGATGTGAGAGACCCGATGCTGAGTAAAGCTCACAAGGACAGTATTCCGAACCATTTTACTCGATTCTGTTTTTTAGCGAAATGCAAAACCCTGACGGTATGAGCACTTTCGACATTCTCATGGCATCAAATACGAATTGAACAGTGCAAAAAGTGTTGAAATTGCGGTACTCAGTTGTGTTTCTTTCATAACTCAAAAGTAATATCCGACCCCTGCTCCCCCTTGGGAGGTATAGAGAGCCGATGTGTGCTGCAAAATTTCTCCCAGAAGCATTAGAAGCCTACGCATTCTTTCATATTGGCGTCTTACTTCCTGATTGACAAGCGGCGACTGCTACGCTATGCATTACGCGCCAGTGGCCTTCGTACGAATTGACTGGCGTCTCGTCTCGCCTTCTGCCGGGCAGTCTGTCAAGCAGCTTCTCTAGCCAATATCGGTTAATAGAGGAGGGTAACTGTTGGCGGTTGGTTCAATCCCCCCTCCACATAGATGAGACTTAATTGCTCCGGTCGAATAGACATTGAAATGACGACTACCTTAAACATTTGCTGCTCGATAAGATTCGCTTTTAAGCTGGCTTATGTCCGCATATTTAGTGGCAGTGTTGATTCACTGAGCTGCTTTCTGCGAGAGAGAGGCATCTGTTTTTTTTCTTTTCTATGACGCTACCTAATCTGTGTGCTCGGCGGATAGGTGGTTGCTCTGCTCAATTGCTAGCAAAGACGCTGTAAAGGACACTTAATGTAACTGTTCACACGAGAATCTCTTTCCATCCGTCACTAATTTCATGCTTAAAGTTTTATACTGAATGGTGGTTCATAGCAAGCTTTATCAACTTTGGCAGGACCTGATGCATATTGCTGTTTCACAAAATTATTTGCTATTGCAGTAGCGAAAGTGCAAGTCTTGGTTAGTTATGGCGTGTAATTGACAAATTTCTTGCTCTTATTACAACTGACGAATAGCTACAATTTCCCGCAATAGTCAGAATAATCGTTCGTTAAATAGACCCGAAAATGCCGGGAGATAAATGCAGGTTTTGCTATCCAGCACTCTCTTTGGCGGTGATGTAAATGATGGAGAGATCTTTCAAATATAAACTAGTGCCTCAGATAACAGCAGAGATTTTCTTAACTTGTTTGCAAAGTAACATGAACGAATGGTAGCGCCGCAGAAAGCGCGCAGCCGGCTATGGTAAACATCCTTCCCTAGCAGTTTCAGCTTTCTTTGGCGCAAATAGTGCCTTAAAAAGCAATAGAGATAGTCGTTTACTCAATGTCGGAGTCGCAGCCAGCGGCAATGAGATTTTCGCGTTGCGGCTAAATTGAGCTGATAATCTCGTTGCTAAAGTGCTTTCACTCTTTACAGTCATTTGCTTTTT
>NIUQ01003997.1:0-15296 GCA_002796945.1 Plectus sambesii
GCAAAAAATTCCGAAATATTGCAAAAAAAATATCGATTTGCCACATCTCATCAATGTAGCCAACATGTTGGGTTCCGCCACGAAGTTACCCTGAGAGTATCTGGGCATTTCAGGATATCAATCGATGCGTCTTTGACCGAAGATTCTTTTTCAACGGGTTTCGGCCGCTGTGCGCGCATTCTTCACTTCAGAGAACAAAAAAAAGTGACATTTCCGGAAAGTGGTTACCCGTTTTTTTGTTTGTATCAGGTACACGTTGAGGTAGCAGTTCCCTCACACCCTCACAAAATGACGGCCCACCCAAGGGCTATTCATCGTGGTAGGTCACTAGAGGTGACTCGCTGTCTTCTTTAAAATAACCCTCTGGTGACTTTACTTTTGGGACACCCTGTACTTTGTTGTGTCATTCTTTAGTTACCCGTCAATTGAATGTTCTTCCTACTTAGTTTCTTATCATGTTTGGTGTAGATTGTTACGAGACCGACTGCAGTCTATGTGATATTCTGCGCCATAAAAGTTTTTCATTGTAGTCAGTATATCAGCGATTTGCGTGCCATACCGCAATCCCCGCTGATTGTGCAGTCGCGTTCGCGCAGGTGGTGCCCGTTCAACCACATGTGCACTTGTACCGGGTTTTTCCGAGTATAAGCCCCCCCAAATATAAGCCCCTCTGGGCTTATATTCGGTTTGACTTTCCATGTATAAGCCCCGGGGCTTATATTTGGAGCCGAAAAAAGATCACCATGAATGCGTGAAGTGAAATTATTTCAAACGAATTTTACGTGTAAATACCGCATTCTCTAATAGAATTTGCAAAAATCATATAGATCTTCCATTACTTGCGTGTAAGGTTAATTTTAAAGGTGAAAAAACGACGTAAAATACAAGTATGATTGGTACTGCAAAAAGCGTAAAGTAATTGAATTTTCCAAGTATAAGCCCATGGGCTTATACTTGGGGACAAGGTGGAGCCGCGAAAAGTGCCAATTCTTATTACAAGCCCCGGGGCTTATACTCGGAAAAACCCGGTAGTTGGTTTTTCAGCGAATGCATACCATTCGCAACCTCCGCTGACAGTGCAGTTGCGTTCGCACAGGTTGTGCCCGTTCAACTATTTCGAATGCATTAATCGTACGAGAATAAATGAGTTATCGGTTAACGGCGCAAGTCAGCTGGCACCGTACTCCTTTTAAACCGCGACTCATCATAACTCATCCCACTTGCATTGTATTTCGTAATGCTTAAATTCGAATTCTATATCTCTGCATTTAATAAAAACGTAAGTTTGACGAATGGAATGCAAGATTGGCGAAATGTAGTGCGAATGATGAGTTGAATGCGTTCCGAAATATAGTGAAAGTGACGAATTGATGAATGGCAGTATAGCAACGATGCTAGTATGCTTAAAACAGTAGTGACGTCAGTAAACGTGCTTTCTGACGTCATCTCAACTCGGGGGAATGGGGGAGCGTACTTTCTACATAAGCTGGTGAATCGTCGTACGAAAGGCCTAGCGTTTTTGCAGTTCGTTCCTTGAACGAATCCGCGTTATCTTTTAATTAAACTGACGCTTAAAAATTTCGACCCCCCATATAAGTTATTAAAAAAACAACATTACGTTGGTTAATTTTCGAGATATTTGAGTGGATAATCTAGTTGCAACACTCGCCCTAATTCAACTATACTTGCCGCCTTAAATCTTTGCGGAAGTGTTTCCATATAGAGAAAAACACATTTTTCTTCCTAACTGTTGAAATTAGATATTAAAAGCAGATTTTATCTCATTAATTTACATTCATGTTTGTAGAATACAGTATACTTCAGACTGGTTTTTGTTATCTACTCTGCCTTCATTTATTCCTTAATAAAAGATAAGAGACCGGACAGTCATCGGAAGTGTGGGTTAGCGATTTTTTGAGATCAAATGACTAAGAGCAACTGCAAAATTATCTATATATTCTTAGTCATTCTCAGTCTTCCAACGTGCCAACTCGGCCCAGCTACTTGGTTCGCAGTCGTGCTTCCCTTCTAACGTTCATTAACATAATGTCCGACAACTCAAAGGAGAGCAAGATGCTGGCGGCGGTGAGCAGCGGCAAGGTATGATCTAAATAATGTATAAATGTGAGGCGGTGAAATTTTAATTTTCAGGATGACCTACTCAAGACCCAACGTCAATATGGCGTGCTGAACCTGTGCAAAAGCGCGGATGGGCGACGTTTATTTCAGTACGGCTTGATGAATGTGTGCAAAGGTGACATCACGCAAGCGGTGTCGCAGTTCGGCATCGTGAACGTCGATATGAGTGAAGTCGCTCCAACTTCGGACGAACGAAATGTTCACCATGACTCGGAGAACGAAAGCGAAGTAGAGCAAAGCGCTACAGAACAGCAAGACGAAGAGACATCACGGCAATTAAAGGTGAGACAAATTTGTTATGTTCTCTCGTCCTTAGGTTTAATTAGAAGTTCAACATTTCTCTTAGTTTACAGCAGACTTTGTTATTTCTTATTGTAATTAACACAGATTGCTACTAACAAAGCAGCAGCAATTGCTATACCACTATTTTGACCGAGAATTTAAAACTTAACTTCTGCGGTTAAAAGCGCTGTTCTCATTAAAGGAAGGTTTACTGGATGCCTTCTATAAGTTCGAATTACATTTAGAGTTTCTAAAACTTGCTCATCGTTATTGCTTTCATATTAGCATTTTGTAATTTTCAGTTCGCTGGCAACGCAGCGCTTGCTATATCAGCTGAGAAATTGTTTGAAAAGCTTCTCTCAGCCTTCCGCAAGCGCAAGTAGCGAAAGTTGTTTTAAGCGTTTTGTTATTAGACGTTGAACACTTGTTTTATTCCTTTGTTAATCAGTGCTGGTCAGTGGTGCAATCGTTTGGCAGTATACTGTAATTAGTAGGGTTGTAACGGGGACGGGGAATTCCCCGTTCCCCGGGGATTCCCCGTCCCCGTCCCCGTCCCCGGAATTTGATTTTGTCCCGTCCCCGAAATTCCCCGTCCCCGGAATCTGATTTTGTCCCCGTCCCCGAAACTCCCCGTCCCAAAATATTCAAATTTTTCCGTACTCAATCTTCATAATTTATAATTTTGATATTAGTTCAGTGTAGTTTACACTATGTCGCTACATTATTATGCATTTTAAGTCATTTTTAATTAAATTTTTTTTCGCATTTTTTTGTCCCCGTCCCCGAAATCCGCGTCCCCGAAAATTCCCCGTCCCCGGAATTTAATTTTGTCCCCGTCCCCGAAATTCCCCGTCCCCGGAATTTGATTTTGTCCCCGTCCCCGAAATTCCCCGTCCCCGGAATTTGATTTTGTCCCCGTCCCCGGAATTCCCCGTCCCCGGAATCTGAAATTGTCCCCGTCCCCGAAATTCCCCGTCCCCGGAATTTCCGATTCCCCGTCCCCGTTACAACCCTAGTAATTAGTCAAACGACCAATAGATGCTGCAGTTTTCTGTGGTATGTATGCAACTTATTAGAGATAGTGTGATATGCTGCGCTGTTTTTCATCTGATGAATCACAGTTCTGTGACAATTTCATACTCTTCATAATTCATGTTTTCGTACGATATGACTTTTGTGCTCTATCTCAGCTCTAATGTGCTAATTTAACATTCTCATTCCACAGACGAGCTGCTTTACGAAGATATGGAAATGAGTCTTGCCTTTTATGACTTGAGTTTGACCGATCTTTCATCTCTGGTTCCTTTTCGCCCGTTGGTTATGAAAATAAAGATTTGATTTGATTGTAATGTGAATTACTATACACATTCAAAGTCGCCTGCGAGCTGATGTGTATGTGGCCCTAGTAGTTTTTGTCTAAAATGAACAAAACATTGTAGGGCCACGGGTGTAGATAATGGGACGTTGTACCGAAAAATTTCAACTGTGCATATGAACAAAATCGTTCTAAATTTCTACCAATAATCAAATCAAATGTCAAATTCTTAGAACGCACCGTGTACTGACGTATGAGGATATTTTATTGACCAAAGGAGTAGAATAGCGTTACCCTTCATAAGTTTATGCGATTTATTGGCAATTATAAAGGGAATCTAGGATGGTTCGTATAAATTACAGGACTGTGCCAGACATGTGAAGCAGTCATATGCACTCTACTTTCGAAGCGAACGACAAATTACAGTACCACTTCGTTCAACGTGAAAGCGTAAGCAAGCAAGTACGACGGAAGCAGCGAAGGTAAAAATCTTCAAGTCCGAGTTGAATAATATCCCATCTGAGGCGTCTTCTACTCTTTAGTCGGTTGCAGCATTGGTGGATTAGCTGGTGCTGCAGGCCATTTCGGGCCTTTGGTTAAAAAAAGACGAATAAGCAATGTTGTCGTTGAATGCTTTACTCGCCGGTGGGCGCGCAGCATTGGCTGCTCGCTGGATTCCAGCTGCATCATCTCTGCTTCTGCCAAATGTTGAGAGTTTGCAAATGCAGCAAGTTAGAGGTAAGCTGATTACACTTTGCCACGTTAACTTATAATTGAAATATCTCCTTTCCACTCTAATTGAGTTCACTATGGATGCAGGAAAGTTTGTTACGTTTTTAATAAATTTTTTGACGTTTAGGGCGCAAACGAGCGCATAAGCAGCCTCTGTCTCGTGCGCAGAAGCAGGCGAGAAGAGAAGCAAAGCTGGCTAAAGAGTTGGAGCGGAAGAAGTATACCTTTATGGAGCGTGTCCGAATCGCGAAGATGCACAAGCTGTACGTTCAAATTGGAGCTTGTTTCGCGCTGCGTACTTCCATTGTAACTTGAATATACATTATGGTACCTTAATTCATCGGTTCTAATCCTGATTGCTTAATCGAATCGTTATCGTTAATTATTGATTTTTATCCCTGACTCGTAAGTGTGCTCAAAAAAATGTAAAAATCCCTAAAATCGAAAAACATCCTTATACTATAGCAAGTATCGCTTTGAAATGACCGATTTGACCGCCGAAACTTCTATTTTCTTCTCGAGGGCGATTTCAGTTGGTTAAGAAGCAAAATATATCAATCAGGAGAAGAAAATTTCCGTTACCCTTAGCTCACTTTAAGGATATACAAAACTAAGCTCAAACACTAAAAACAACTTCATCGAAAGTGCGTGTCGCGAGGCTGGCCGATTTTCTTCGTCATAAAAGGAAATAGTTTTAAATGTACATGTATAGGCAATCACCATCGCACCTGTATCCGGGACGTATGTTGCCGGAGCAGGAGGAGACGTTGCTGGAAAACCCGCCGTGCAACGTCTACGTGCGCAGCGCCGTCAAGACGCAGTACTATTCCGTCAGGGACGCCATCTTGATGCACCGCGAGTCTCAGCAGCCCGCCATGTTCAACCATCCCAAAGCGCCCATTCGCCTTCGACTCGAATTGAACATGTCTACCGAACGCTCCGTAAGCACCTTTCTCTTTTATCATATCATCCGAAAAGTCTTATTAATAAGTTAGATATATCAAAAAGTAAGAAAAATCGCCATACATGAGGCACAGAATAGTGAAAAGTATTTAGCAGCTAGGCTTCCAAGTTATGCTCTATTCACTTGACAGATCTAGCACCCAGCGATTATTGGCTCTTAAATAGGATGAAAGGCTAACTCAATTCTCATCATTGAAACTCAATTTTTGAGCTTGATCTGAGTTGATAGCCGAAATGAAGTTCTTTTGGAAACATTATTCACAGATACTGTTAATCGATTGTTGAATCAATGGAATAATTCTGTAGGAAATAAGAGCGTATATTTTAGTATAATCACTTTGAATCTCCACGATGTCGCATTTTTTAATGCCTGTGTGCAACTTTTAATAAATACTTCTAGTGCAACGATATATCTGCGTTTACAAACAGTAGAACTCACATGTAAAAGACATTTTGTCATTTCCAGTATGTAGCTCTGTGCTAAAACACTAATCTGCTTGTTTTAACAATTTATATTGATTGCATTGAAAAAAGTCGTTATTTAGACGAAGAAAGTGGCTGATACTACAGAAATTGTGCCTGTGCCTTATACATTCACTCACGGTCAGAAGCGATCGATCTTGGCGTTTGTCGCCGATCTGAAACTTCAAGAGGAAGCGTTGGCAGCTGGTGCCGAATTCGCACTCGGTCCCGAAATAGTTAAAAAGGTATTCTTACTTTCGCCTTGTCGTGTTTTGTGGTCTTCTTGCATAAGTGAACTTCTTTTAAACACCTATGATGATATTACGTTATTTTGAATTTCTCTACTAACTGAGAATTTTGTTCTAAAATATGTTCAAAAATCGTGTATTTTCTTGTCGTCCTTTAAAGTATTCGATTGAGGTTGTTTATTCGTGTTGTTGAGTGAACTTGCTCGCGTCAGAGCGATGCAATGATGCCGCCACGATCGCACTGAATATCGTTGTTCTTTCCAGATTGTAAAAGGGCAATTTCGCACGGAAGACTTTGACTTTGCCGTTGCTCACACCGACATGGCGATGGCCATTCCTCCTATTCGCGGAATTCTCAAGAAAAAATTCCCGACCAAGTTGAACGGTAAGTGTCTAAACGGCTGCTATGCATTAGAATGTTCGTGTAAGATCCTCAGGAGTCGCCCAGTCATTCTTGAAGCGTTGGATAGTGGCTTTGAAGGTGCAAATCGTGAGAACAGACTCTCCATGAGACAGTCGCTTCTCATATAGTTTCTCTGGATATTTTGTTTTGATCGTCTAGAGGCGCCAATCATGACTCGTTTGGCGAATTCGCTCTTTCTAAAGTCGTTTGAGGATGGATTAAGGGAATAATAGCTAGTTGAGCCCATACTGAAAGGAGTGAACACTCCCGCTGACAACATTACAGATTTGAACATTTTCTTATGAAGTTTGGCAAGTGCTCTTTGAGATCCCAATGCCTATACAAAACCGCTCGGTACAACTTCATAGATGCCATATTTATTTTGATTATTTAATATTTTTCAGGCGGTCTTGGCGACGATATTGCTCAGTTGGTAGAGAAATTCAAAACTGGTGTACAGTACACGATCAAAGGAGATCCCATATATCCTGATTGGGGCCTGTGCGATACTATCGTTGGAAAAGTGAGTTGTTTCTTTATTTTCATCCTGATGTACAAGGCTACCTTAAATTTCATTTATTAATAAGTTGTCTCGTTAGATTTCTTTAAATCGCTCATTCATGAATATGTTATGCTCCGGGTTTCTTCTTCGATAGTAAAACGTCGACGAGGATAGTGATTGAATCATCGAGTTAGATTGCGAAAGTATCATTGCGGGAGCAGATAATTAATGAGAATATAAGCAGAAAGGTCAACTTGATTAGTCATAGTTGGGTTTCCCATTTTACATTCTCATTGCAAGACAAAAACGTAATTTCCTGTTACTGATGTAGAATTAGCCAGCGTTGTCTAGTGCATTCTCTATTTTTATGACCATCGCGACTTTCCGCGATTACAATATCCGTTACTTTTTTTTAACTCGTCAGAGATTGACTCATACGCTTGTATTGATAGAGGCTACATCAGTGTTTTTACAGTTGGACATGCCACCAGATGAACTCGAAATGAACGTCAATTGCCTCATCGAAGCAGTTTGCAAGCACCGTAATGCAGTACTCGGTGCGTTGCTGCTTCACTTGCGCCTCAGCTGTTGACCGAATTTCCGCCACATTACGCTTTTAAATAAAAATCCATAACTACAAATGGGTTACGCGTCGTCGGTGTGGCAAATTCGGATGTCTCACTCGTGCGGAATTTTACTCGGAAATTGAAATATTTTTAGCGGGCAAGCGTATGCGGTGGAGACACCTTAAACTGCAATAGTGATGTGAAACGATTCTGCAATCGCTATAGTAAAACAGTATTTCAGAGACAGTAGACAGGCTTCAAATTCCATGCTTACCTCAATACTATAGTATTGATCTAAAGTACGACTTTAACCTATGTGACCGGTATAAAAATCGATTCAGTACTGGGTTGAGACGAGTGATGGTGTCCAACCGCGCACGAGGCGCGTTTTAACGCTTCATTTACTACAAATATTACGTCGTGTTGGCGTATTTTCTCAAAATGCGGTAATATCGTACGAATACTCTCCTTCACTTGCACTCTTACAATTTACAATTGAACTCTTTTTTAAAACCAATTCAATTGTTTCTAATTTGATAAGAGTATTTAACTCTAAAGTGTCTCATTTAAAGTGAAAGTGGTATATATACGGTCTTCGTTGAGACGTGAACATAAAAGCACTATAACTTCTACCGAATTCATTTACATGCAGGTCCATTTATAAATCGAGCCGTGCTGATGGTTGTTCCCGGCGACGAATACTTCTCGCTGAAAATCGACCATCTCTTGCCGGTGCCCACCGCCGAAGAGATTGAAAAGTTTGAGAAGCAGAAGAAAAAGAAGAAGAAGGAGAAGAAGGAAGAGAAGCTGCTTGCAGAGGAGGAAGGCGCCGCCGCCGAGGTCGAAGAAGACGAAGCAGACGACGTGTCCCCTGCTCCCGCCGCCGCCACCGCTTAATGCGTGCTACTTGTAGTGTCATCGCGTTTATTGTCGATTATATTGATGACTATGTGCAAATATCGTCAGAGTGAATGGCAAATTAGCGAGTTCAGTACGCGAATAAAGTGAATTCAATAAGCGAATAAAGTGACTATTCACCGATCACTGATCATCTCTGCTTGATCGACTCCATCAGACAAAATTGACCAATAGTAATTGGTTTTCAATTCCGTCGTCATTGTATCAATCTGGCATTGATCATCAGTTTCGTTTTACGCGGTTGATGGCGGCCATGATGTCTGGGATTTTCGCGTGATCGCCCCAGGACCGTTCGAAGTGTTCAAAGGTTATTCCCTGATCGCCAGGTGCGAACATGAACACACCTAAAGTTATGAACAGCCTCAAGCATGAAACAGTTAAAGGGAGTCAAAGTCACTTTTTAATTTTGCTTAAATACATCAATTCCACGACATATAATCCAAATTTTGCGTCTAGTTTTGTCGAAACAAGCTCTGAACGGAGGGGAGATTTTCAGAAAGTGCAAATCATAGGATGCTCCGATTATTTGAACGCGACGCTCGATGCAGATTTACGCTTACACATTGCGTGAACGAAATTCAAGAATGAATTACAATAATCCCAACTTATACCGAAAAACCGCCCCAAAAATATCTTTTCTTCAATTAGTACTGCGTTTCCGCCTCAAAGAATTAAAAATATTTTATTAAAATTCGCTGAGCTTCAACCCACTCACATCTATGATCTCTGCCTTAAATGGGGACTATGGCACTAATTAATAGGAAAAGAAACCTATTGGGGTGTTTTGTTTTGGAAAACGTACAAGTGGCAATATACTCTTATACTTTGCGTGCAAACTGCCAGTGAATGCAAATCTGTATCAGGTCCATGAATGGAAATTGCCATCGTACGACAATTTAACTTGATTTGACTCGTAATCTGCTTGAAAGCATTTGATAGACCGATTTTAATAGGTACATGAACTATAGATCTCAATACCTCCAAGAAGTCGGCCTTCGCCTTTCACATTTCCTTTGACTCCATTTTTCTTTGCTCGGAATCCATGAGCATATGTGTCGCATCTCAAAACGCCGTGCCAAAGAGGCAGCCAGCGCTCCTTGGGACCATAGAATCGTTTCTAAAGTGTCAATAATGATATTTTGAAGCTGAATTTCATCCCGATCAACCCATTCATGAAAAATTACTTTTGACCCTCAATCTGACTTGTTGAATCCAAAAAGAAATCATTTCTCAATTGAACTTAAAAGCTGACGGTTTGAATTTGTCGTTTGGAGGATCAAGTTATAGTCCAACGTCTGCCCCGACTGTGAAATCTCTGACATTGATGCAAACTCTTCAAATTGCTCAAGTTCGCATTCTGGCTCTGATTTCGGATCAAATATTAATATTGCTGACGTCAAAACTAAGACGCTTCACACCTCACTGTCCAAGAAGACCTCGCCGTCGAAGAACTCTTTGAACTCTGGCACGCCCATGTTTTCATGCACGACTGCATATAATTTGATGTTAGCGTCCGCCAGCTGAGGCTTGAGCGAGGAGAGATTCTTCGCCTCCTCGCGACAGAAGGGTCATCCGGGTCGACGCACGACCATCAGCAGAATGCCCGAGTCTTTCCACAGCGCAGCAGCCTTACAAAGTAAGAATATTGACCAGCAGCAGAAATCACTAATGAAACCTAACCGGTATGGTCGTTTTCTGCCCACCTTCGACCCATCCTTCGAGCTTCGTTAGCGGCGCTTTACTCAAGTAGACATAGTCGGCTGCTTGAGCACCGAGCGTGTACTTGGTAGGAAGATTGGCGTAGACGATCAACGCAATAAATGCCAAAAGAATGGCAATTGCGATCGCGATGAACACCCAAGCGATGGCGGACACCATCGCGCACTAAGTTCCTTGGCAACGCCACTCACTATTTGTGCGCCATGCTCGATGCTGGGAAGAACTGACTGACGCTTAAACTAACGACACTGCGCAGCGCCGCCGCTCGATAAGAACGGCCGCGTGCGCTCAGCGGTGAAACCAGACCACGAGAGACATTCAATAGAGTGAGTAAACAACAATAGGAATGGCGCTGCCCACGGGTTATGATCAACTTTTCACACATTATATCCAACGAGCAACTTCACAGTAACCAGGAAGTCGTTTGTGAAAACATTTTTAAATCGCAATCTCAGACATTAAACCATATGAATATTAAAACTAATATCAAGAGTTACGGTATATGATGATTCATTCAGTTTGTCGCTACTTGCGACAATAACATCATTCATGCATATAGGAATGCTAATTGGTGAGATCAATTCGTGGAAAGCATCTGCAAAATAGGATACGACAATCCATTTTTGCTGGCTTTTTGTCGCATGAGACCCAAAGTCTCGCTCTTTTGATGATTCGTCGTTAGGCATTTCTTGAATCACACAACTATATGTGGGTCAAAAGATGATGAGTACTTGGATCAATTTTATAGCACAATAATGATCTGAGGTAGTTCCTTGATACGAAAAAAGCGATTCACTGTTCTGTGCTTAAAAAGTTGGTCAGTGAGAGCGTTTTCCGGAAAATTGTGGGATTAGAGTAGATTCGATTCTGCAATGCTAAAACATGGTTCGTAGAGCAAGAAATGAACTCAGGTCCAAAATGCGCTGCTTCGCGGCTGTTCACCGTTTGGCTACATCAATTTCTTGATGAGATTAACTTTTCAATGGTTTCCAAATTATCATTCGCTGCCAAGTATGCTGACACCGTATGTCTTCCAATTTTGTTGCAAGATTTTTTCGTCACGCTGTACTCATATAGGAAAGTCATTTGCTGTATCTGAGAGTATGAAATAGGTGAAAACGTGTACTGTTGCCAAATGCGTTGAGATTAATTATCGAGGACAAACACTAATCGCGTAGGATTACATATACAACCAATTATTAAGTGAAGAAATAGAATACATATTAAGACGCCACTAAAGGAGCTTTGCTCAGCACTCATTAGTGCAAACCAAATTAACGCGAGCTTCTAATTTTTGATCCCTTGGGCCTATCTTATTGTTCCACTTTCTCTTCAATTATTTATCAGACCACGCTTTTTTAACGACACAAGTTCAACCCAAAAGCAATCGCTTCTCCACTTCACTCGCGACCACTTTATAATAAGAAAAACCTCGAGAGATCATTCCAGTTGACTGCACTGTCGTCTGAACTCCAGACGACTCGTTCTCCAGACTCTGGAGATCGAATTTCGAAAGCACGTAATTTAAGCAGTAGCACCTAGTCCACGGGGAACATTTGTTTAATGTTTCATGAACGTTGCGTGGTCACGTGCGAGTTGATCTTGTTGGTCGACACCCGGATCGAGCAGGACCGACGAATTGCCATATAGCAATGTAATACATCACGCGCGAATAACAATAGCGACCGCTGCGCAGAGATGAGCGGATTCTACGTCGCACAGCTCTGATGGAATGAATATTTGATGGCGAAACAGCGGACATCGGCCTCTATTTCAAAAATGTCCTGGTGTGTGTGCCAATGTGTACCGCTAAGTTTCGATCAAAACAAAACTGATATGGTAAATTGCCATTTGTATGCAATAACAATATGCCGTATGAGAGAGTACGAAGGCGGGCTGATTCGAATGATTGATCCCACGCGCGTGTTCGCCGATCAACTCACCCAAAAACAAATTTACATAGAGTAAAGCTATTCATAGGCGGCGCGCGCGCTCTCGCAGCCCATAATCCATCGCGGGATTTCGATGCTAATACAACCTTATACGAAATGTATGTCAATAATCGGCTTTACGCGCCGACGGCGCACAGTCGCTTAGGCAGCCGAGTAGGAGACGTTTCAGTTGGGTAAATGTAATGACCGATGTAGTTCCGGCGAGGTGAATGCGTCAGCTGAGTGGGGTAGCGACGCGCAATAGCAGCCAATTGGTTCGTATTGGAATTCGCAAATCATTTGCGCGGCGATCAAAGATACGGGACGGACTAGCGCAGTTAGTTATTAACATCAGATGTCTGATAAGCGATGGAGCGGAACGAGTCGGGATAAGTGGTCTGTTGTCCGATAACCCGCTGGCAGAAGGCGGCGGTACACGGCGGCGGCGCCATCGGTGCCCGTGGGTGAGCGAAGTGTGATTGCGTTCGCCGCGGGCGACCGACTTCGATCGATTGTCGTGACATGCAGATCGACAGTCATCCACCAAGTTCTTCGCCTCCTCCTCCAACTTCCTCTCTTCCCGCGGTCAACCCCGCTCAGCTCCCTTTTTCCCTTCCATTACCACTCTCCGGCGTGAAACTAGTGATTGATTTTTTTAACCTTTATCTCTAAGTGTTGCTTTTCAGATCTTCAACATGTTGACCAACGTCAGTATGGATATGTTGTCGGCCAAGTATAACAGCTCGGTCCTCGCCGCGGTCGCCGAATTCTTGTGCAGCCACAACTCCAATCGGAGCAGACCAACCGTCGACCTCTACTGTCTCGAATTTCCTATTAACTATCCGGTGTAAGTTCTGCTTATTTGCTCAAACGCTTTCTTTGCTTGCTCATCTGTATTGGGATACGCTTTCTTTGTTGTTTCCAAGGAAAACGGAACTCTAAGTAAGCCATTGCTTCTGCGTCAGCGATACGCGAGAAACGTTGCATAAAGTTTTTTATCGTTCTGAATTAATAACAGCATCGTATCCTCGACATGGCCAGAAGCCCTATCGTAACTGAGTGGCCTTGTTCCTTGTTTTCTGCTGTAACACAACTACTGTATTTGTGCTTTCATGCGACATTCGTCACTAGTTGGCCATCTTACGTTTCGAACGCTTTTTTCCGGGCCAATTAAACTGTTTGTAGTTAAGGTAATATTCCTAAACAAATAGTTTCTCATCATTCAAAGTGCGAATCTCTTGAAAATATTTGGAATGAAGGTGGGTGGACTACTATTGCCGTGATCACATTTCCAAAATAACATGTTCTACTCGACATGTTAAGAAGTATACTGCCTCTACCGAGGATATGATATCAATACGATATCAATACTTTTTAATTAGAGTTGGCTATGATCTTATGTTGTTCGATAGCTATAAAAGTGCAGAACTGAAAAACACACTGCATCTCGTGTACAATTATGGAAAGAGAAACACGGCCGTACGTTTCGGAGTCGTCGATAGAATAAATACTAAGTTCTTCTATTTTGGGCGATAGGAAGATGAGAAGACGCGCTGATTAGTTCATTTACAGAGTTGTGCAGATATTCGTGGGCGTAGCCTTCATGGCTCTGATTGTGTTCGCTCTCATTGGCAATGGGCTGGTCATGTGGATTATCGCTCGACATAAGATTATGCACCAGAGTTTCTACTACTTTCTGTTCAACCTTGCCCTCGCCGACTTTCTCATTGCGCTGCTCAACGTCGGCACTTCTTGGACGTATAACTTCTATTATGATTGGTGGTTCGGCGACTTCTGCCCGTTCAATCACTACTTTGGCGTCGTGCCCACCTGCGTATGCGTGTTCACCATGATGGTTGTCAGCTGGGATCGGTAAGTCGTTCATCAGCGGTCGATCGATGTGTTTTCCACTCGCATCCGCTTTAAAGAAAATTCCGCTCGACTGATGAGTTGCAAAGCTCTTATTGCTTCGCAGCTACGCAAAACAAGCGGCTTAAAAGCTGTCGGTTTATTAATTTATGATCAAGGGGAAGATGCAGACGCCAACTTCGAAACTAATACGTAGCACCCCTACTACGTCACACGATGAAATTCAATTTTTTGAGGGGAGGCACATAATTGCGTTGCAATCTGTATGGCAGTGTGAATAAGGAGCATAGGGAAATCAGTCTGTTTTCAGATGCGCCGCAGTGAGCAATCCTCTGGGCAAACGGCACATGTCAAAAACGGCTACCATTTTGGTGCTATTCGGCGTCTGGCTGTTAGCGGCCGTGATCGGCCTGCCGTCCTTCCTTTATTCGCGCGTCGAGAAGCGCTACTTCTATTCAGCGCAAGAACAGCGTCTCTTCACTCAGAACCTCTGCGTCAACCTGTTCCCACTCGAAAAAGAGTAAAAAACTTGCATTTAATGCATGCACCGGGGTGAAAATATCGTTCATTATTGCAGGTACAATGTCCTACTCTTAATTATAAATTATGTCATTCCGCTGTTCGTCTTGCTCGCCACATTCCTGAAGATTGTGCTCTCTCTGCGACAAGACAGCAAAGATCGCTTGCTTAACTCGAATTCCAACGGCCACCTAACCAAACGACGTCGTGTAAGCTCAAGATACTATAGAACTTGGAAGCGGGGCGCAAAGAATATCGATTTTTGCAGGCTGTGAAAATGCTCGCGCTTGTCATGGCCATCTTTATCATCTGCTGGCTTCCGTATCAACTCTATCACACCGTATTGGAACGCTACATTAGCAACATGTCGACAGCCGCCTACACCTACATGGCCGTCTACTGGCTGGCCATGAGCACGGCAATGTATAACCCCGTCATCTACTTCTTCATGAATAAACGGTATGGCTCCGAGGTTTCCTAAAATTGCTACCTTTATTGCGCTAACGATTGCGCGGCTGTTCAGTCTATTCCAAATACTCCGTATCTTACATAATTTACGTTCTCATTGCTACATGATACTCGAAATAGGCATTCCAAGCAGGCGTCACAGGACAGAATTTAGACAAAAGCCAGATTATCGGAAAGTGCCACGATTGATCAGCTGTGATATATGCGGGAAAGTGCATCACGCGCGCATGAGAACTGACCCTTTGCTGAATTCATAGTTG
>NIUQ01003998.1:0-15199 GCA_002796945.1 Plectus sambesii
CGTTGCAATATTTCGCTTCCTTGCGAAACAGGCTTCTCGCTTGAAAACACACTTGTTTGAGTGCGTATGACCCTGACTGTCGCATACTGGAGCGAAACTATATGGGCAATTCTCGTCTTCGCAACATTCGCCTGAAAGGTCGAGTTCATGAATGTGTTTTTAAATTGGAGGACGGTACGCCCAAATATCTTTTCGCGCCCATTTGCATTTACATCTGTGATGCAACCGCGCTTTACGCTCATGAGATCAATACGTCAGTCGAAATAGTATATAAGTAGGCTGAGCTTTACATTCCTACAGAAATTTCAATTCTTTTGCAAAAAAGTAGGCATCCATTCAGATTCATCAGACACGCAATTGAAATCGGTATCGCGGCCAATCGGTGCGTGATCACTTTTTTGCCTGCATAAAATGTCTGTCAATTCCATCACTCCAACTGTCATATCGCCGAACGCCTCAGCACGCTATTCAGCGTCCCCCATGATTACGCGCGAAGAACATACGGTATTCTGACTAACTATCCTTCAAATTAGTTACATGCTCGCGACTATTTTGAAATTACCTTGATAATCCTCCTTTAGCGGAGATCCCGATTGGTTGTTAGCGTGTGCGACACAGCTCGCTTTCTGCAGCTCGCATTTGTTCGCATACGTTCGACCTGAAATCAAGCATATATTGGTTAGCAATGGATGATTTCCCGTTCCCATTCCCAAACTTTGATTTATTCCTCGTCCCCAAAACTCTCCCTCCACGGAATTTGATATCCTCCCAATCCCCGAAACTCCCCATCAACTAATTATAATTTGACTCTGTCTCAGAAACAGGGCCTAAACACTTGGTGAGCATGATACAATGTCAATTCATTTTACGAATGATGACGATGTAGCGCTTAAGAAAGATCAAAAGTCAGTTAAATTTACTGAATTCTAGCTTCTACTATCTTCGTAACTCTCATCTTTGAAATTTGCTTTCCTCGTCGAATTTCCCCAAACTTTGACTTCACGAAATGCCACGTTCCCGAAATTTTCAATTTCTCGTCCCAGTTACAGCCCTAGTTAGCGATGGCAGAGAGAAAGTGACCGTTTGATCCGCAGAGGGGTTCATACGCTGTACTGCACGGTTGATCGCAGCTGGACTGCTGACATATGCCATAGCTCGCAATCTTCAGTTCCTGTTTCTTGGTTCTTTGGGCGGTGCAACGGGCTTTGCCGAATTCGCAGATATTCTGGAAATGTTTTTAATTCACCAACTGAAACGATGCGCTATGCAATGGGAATACTTCGTGGGTGACGCCGTTTGCGTCGCAGACTGGAGACCATTGCGTTGGACATTGGATATCGCAGCATTCCCCGTCGTACGCCATTTTCAGCTGACCGCTGAGGCACATGGCTGCGCTCAGTTTGCATTGATTTGCATAGGTTTTGCCGTCGTTGCCGCAAACCGGCTTGTAGTCGTCAACGCACGGCGCCTTGCAGTCTAACGATGTGGCGATAACCGGAAGCGCGGCAGATTCCGGAACATTGCCAACTCCTAGAAATGCGATCAAACTGATGCCATCTAAGTGATGATAACCATCTAAGTGTACCGAGTGCGGCCGAAGACAGGTCGCTGGGTGCCGCTGGAGATGGCTGGGTCATTTCGCATGGCTGCTCTTTGACCAGTGCGAGTGACCCACCGTCCATCTTCTCGATTTTGCATCGTTCCACTTCGAAGACGCAGCGATTGCGAATGGTCAGTCCGCGCGAATCGCACACGGGATCGGGGGTCGCCGGACATAGGTCGGCGTCGTCGCAGCAACGACCCGAGTGTAATTCCGAGATGTTCTGTCCGGATTTCCGCTCGTAAATACACTGAACCATTTTGAACTCGCACCGCGACTTCGTATCTCCGTTTGTATCGCACACAAACAATGTGTCATCGGCGTCGGGTCCCAGTTGAGGACACGCCTCCTTCAGGCACAATCCACATTCGCCTAGAAAACATTAAACACCTTAGGGTGTATCGCGGCCAAGTGACAGATGATAAATGCGATAAATACCCACCGTTGAATAACAGCTCCAATTCTTTGTTTTCGCACTGCGCTTGGCGGAAGAAGCAGATATTCGGGTAGGTGATCAAGTCGCTGCCGCATACAGGCTCCGAGGTATTGCTACAGGCTCGCTCCGTCTTACAGCTGCCCGAGCAGGGACCTTCCCGTGCAAGCGTCAACTCTTTTCCCTGCTGAGCCGCCAGACAACGTGCCCATGCAAAGAGACAGGGATTCCTGGAAAAAAGACGTTGCTTAACACAGTGAAACAGTGCAACACATACCTGTGAACATTGCCATCGCTGTCGCATACCGGTCGTCGTTCGTTCTCGCAGCGTGGTTCGGGGCATTCGAATTGCGTGGCCGTCAGTTGGCGTCTGGGAAAGGGTATTTCGGTCTTGTTCGCCCTGATGGGTGCAAAGGCACGCTGAGGAAACGGAGTGATTTGCTGCCGAGGAAGTGGCAGAGGGGACTGATGAGGGAGCTGGGCGTTGGACGGCTGGACGCATTCGCCGAGACCAACAACATAAGGCGCGTCTTGGCCTCGTTTCCTAAGCTGACAATTGACTGACTGGAATGCGCAGAGGTTGGGATGTGTCGTCGCGCGATTGTCGCACAGCGGCTTGTACTCGTTGCTGCAGCCCTGCGGGCACTGCTCCTGTTCCAGCGCGAAGATGGGGGACGTGCTGCGGCACTCGCCGAAATGGACGAGTACCCTTTGTGCTCCGCTGCCATTTTGGCGTTTTTGTCGGCAGTTGTGCGCGTTGAAAATACACAGCGACGGATACGTCTGATTGGTGTTATCGCACACTGGTACGGCGTTTACTTGCTCCTGCGGGTGACACAAAGGACAGCCGTTGAATATGAGTTCGTCGTGGTTGGGCGCCTGCGTCACGCATTCGCCATCGTAGGCGAGGGCTATGTCCGACTGACCGTCGACCTTGATGGCCAACTTACAGGCAGAGAATTCGAACAAGCAGCGATTGCGGTGGGTTTTGCCGTTCGAATCGCACACCGGGTTCCACTCTTTTGTGCAAGCAGCGGCCGAGCAGATGATCGGTTTGGAATGGCCCGTTTCTCCTTCCGCCAGCAATGGCAGCTTCTCGTCGATCGACGCCTGAATCACGGGCGCGTCAACCTGCTCTTCGTCTTGCGCCTGCTGCTCTTGTTCAAGCTCGCATGGGCCTTCGTGCACAATTCGTGTCTCCTCGATCACACCTCCTCGACGCCGATCCAGGCAGTTTAGCGATTCGAATGCGCATTTGTTGATGTGTGTTTGACCAGCGCTATCGCAAACCGGTCCATCTAGCGAAGAGCAAGTAGAAATTGAGCAATTAGCGAGCATCGCTTGTTCCTTGCTATTCGTGGACGCGTCGGAATCAAAAGGATGCAAGGTGGGGTCATGTGAGTCATTGGTAGCGTGAGGAGAAATGTCCACGGCTTCCGTTGTCCACAGTGCAGCCGTCTCGTTTTGCTCTGGGACGCGAGACGGCTCCGGTTCTGGCAGGGACGAGCTATCAAGTGAGTTGACTGGAGTTGAATTCGTCAATGCAACGTGGGGACCAGATAAAATTTCTTTCGATAGAACGGCGCCGGTCGGCAAGAGCTCGGTTGGTTTCGGATGGGCAGCGTTGAAAGTTGGCTGAGCATGAGCAAACGGTGCTGACCCAGGTGTTGGTTTCGACTCCGGCGAGCTGACTGGAAGTTCTGGTTCAGGCGTCAAGCCAGTTATGGGTTCCGGTTCCGGTTCAGGTGAAGCAGAGACGGAGGGCTCTGGTTCAGGGGCTCCACCAGTAGTGGACTCTGGTTCCAGCTCTGATGACGCGGAGACCGAGCGTTCTGGCTCAGGCGCTCCACCAGTTGTGGGTTCTGGCTCCGGTTCTGGCGATGAAGCGACTGAGGGCTCTGGTTCAGGAGCCCCACCAGTTGTGAATTTTGGCTCTGGTTCAGGTGATGAAGCGACCGAGGGCTCTGGTTCAGACGCCCCACCAGTTGTAAATTCTGGCTCCGATTCTGACGACGCAGGAACTGAGGGCTCTGGTTCAGGAGCCCCACCAGTTGTGAATTCTGGCTCCGGCTCTGAAGACGGAGCGACCGAGGGTTCTGGCTCAGGCGCACTGCCTTCAGAAGCCGCATTAATTGATCTGTTATTCAGTCCTGGCTCGGCGGTAGGTTCCGGCTGAATCAGTTTGTCTTCGGCGTCAGGTTCAGGAACTGGCGATGGAGACGCAGATAATGGATTGGACGAGCCAACTGGCAAGTGCGATTCTTGCGTGCCGATATTCAGGCCAGGTATCGCTGCGTCAAGGGGCGGTTCGGGCTCTGGCACACCGCCGACAGCAGTTAAATGCTCCGACGAACTGTTAACAGTTGGTTCGGGCTCAGGCAAGCCAATCGCTTGCTCGGGCAGCGACGGATTAACTTCCGGTTCAGGCACTGCAACAGGAGGTTCGGGCTCTGGCGCGCCACTGTCAGCCCGACCATCACCACCACCAATCGGTCGACGACTGATGGCGAATGCTGGGGACGGCGGCAGTGAGGTTGGTGCGATGGAAGTGATGAAATGCGAAGTGGTTGTCGGCCTGTGGGAGGTTTTAACGCATTCGCCCTTGTAGGCGATCAGTAGTGGACGATCGCTGCGATCGCCGCTTTGACGCCGCAAACAGTTGGTATTGTCGAACCAGCACATGTTCTCGTGGGTGCGGCCGGAGGTGTCGCAGACGGGGTCGGTGAGCTTGGGACATTCGGTGTCGCAAGAGCCGGCCTTGCATTCACCGCGGGAGGCAATCTCGAGCACCAGATTGTCGGTTTTGCGCATCACGCACAACGCATAGCGAAACATGCACTCATTCTCGTGCGTGTGTCCTAAATAAAAGAAATATGCGTGAGATGACTGCCAATTGCGCGCGCAAAACGCTTTTCCCACCGTGATCATCGCAGAGGGGATCCCAGTGACCGGGGCAGAACGGTTGTGGACAGCAGATGCCTTCATACGCCATGCGCAGGCCTAAAAAGTAAGGCGTCAATGGTTGAGAGGTTGAGGCAATTACGAACCTGGATTGGTCTCTTGCGCGCACTTCAGTTTGCAGTCGCTGTTGTAGGTCTGAGAGTCTGTACCGCAAACGGGCTTGAAGAGTCGCGGGCAGCTGCATGCCGACGTTCTCTTCGCCTGCACCGCCTGCTGTTCCGTCAGCGTCGAAGCGAATAGCGCTGCAAACAGCAGGATGGCTCTCGGCCGCATGTCACACTCGGGCAACATTGCGTCGAGTGGCTGTCATTGACGCGTCTGTCAAGACTGTCACCGCTGGGCACAAGGGTATTTTCACACTTCCGCGCACTGATCAAACTCCCTTCCTCTCCGACTTGGCAACAATAAACATCCCTCCATCCCTCCGCCCTCCGACCTCAATCCCACACCCGATTGCGCGACTTCAACTCCGACCGATTCATTGCGCGTAGAGTAAAGAAGAGACTGTTGCGAGTGCCTCTGCTTCCAAGTGATTGGCTATTCAGTCCATTAAACGGGCGCAAATATTTCCAATGACGATCTCCCAACCTTTTATGTCAATCCGATTCATCGCCCAAGTTTCAAGTTCGAAAGTATATTACGGCGACCGTTTATGTGCGAATTAAAGTTCAAAACAGGAATTGGCGTCTATCAAGTTGTACAACATTTTGGCACCTCAGAGTGGAAAAGTAAGAACACAAAATTGTATGTTCTTGTTGTGTTTTACAGCAGCGTTCTGGCCTCGACGATGATGAAGTCTAAGATGTTAGATAAAGATAAAATGGGCGACGCAAGGTTATTCCACTCGATTTTGTGCCGCGCGCACATGCCACCCACCAACTCGTGGATGAAAAAAATGAGTAACGCGTGGTTGGAGAGGATTTGATTCTGTTGGCTAGTAGTTTTCACGGCGGCATAAACGATACGACAACACGGGAATCGTATCGGCAGCAGCAGCTTCTGTAAGAGTGCGAACGAAACCGGCCTGGGTGGTGGTGGTGGGGGTGTCGGCGAAAGAATTACATGTGGATCTAGAGCGGACGCCAGAAACAGCCAATCACCTTTAGTTGTGCGATTTCATGACGCAACCCAGATTTATATTCGTCACCGTCAAGGGCAACACTTGGGATGGTAAGAATGTATGAGAAAAAGGTCGATTATTCGTACCAATCGTGGGGTGGTAGAAAAGAAACGAAGAAGTAACTTGAGAGGAATGTACTCGAGAGCAGCGAAAATGTGTCAATGGCTTTGTCACTCACCGCTGAGGCACAGAGCCAAGCGCAGCAGCATTGTTGCTCTGAACGCGGAGCTCGATCGGCTCAGAGAGCCAACAAGAAGCGGTGGGTGGTGAATGAGAATCCAAGTACGCGCTCGAGAGAAGAATCGGATAAAATGGAAGTGGTTGCGTCGCGCGCCAACCGACGGAGACAATGGCGTGGTCGTCGGACGCGTCCGTTGAGCGACGACGAGGAGACAGTCGGACAGAGACGGGTGGCGGGTTTCCTGCTCGGCAAAGACGCACTGAGCGGCCGCCGCTTGGCCGGCCGCCCCCGATTCTGGGTCGCCGTTCGCGGTGATCATCCGCCGCCGAACTCCGCCCACTTCGTCGACGCGTGCCATGACGGCCATCGGTGGCCGACGACTTGGCACTTTCACCAACGGCGGCGTCGTCCCTCTGCCAGTCGGCCCACCCTTTCACAATTTCTTCGCATCACCCGCCCCTTCTCGTGCTGTCACTCGTCGTCAAATTGCCGGCCGATTAGGATGAACGATACCGGCGAATCGAGATCGACGTACGATTACTAAGCCGATCCAGTAAGAGTCAAATGATACGATGGTGGAAGTTTTTACGCGTCGGCATTTTCAAGACACCTCTGAATGATGCATTGTCCGACTGGTTTTTCCAACTCTGCACTAGATAAATTCGCCATAATACGGCTGTATTCTTTTAGTGATGAGTGACGTTATTGCGCACAGATTTGTGAAAAAGATCTTCCAGGAGTCGTCGCACTTACAGCTTCCACGGACCAATTTCATAAAACTATTGCTATCGCAAAATTGTGAAACTGAGAAAATTGCGAGCGCGGTGTTTGGTCATTTTCCTGTAGCTTTCAGTTTTTTCTGATCTTCTTGTCAATCGCGGCGCTTGAAATCGGTAACTAGATTATCCCTCGAACTACTGCAGTCAAAGAAAACCGATGAATTACTATCGTATACGTTAGATATTTTGTTCATGTTATACGAAAGTCATACGGCTAAAGCATTAAGACAAAAAACAGCAAGTTAATACGTAAAAAGGCTAGAAGAAGAATGTTTTGCCTTCAAATATAATCAGAACGTTGGCTATTTGGCTTTTTATCTTAAGAAACGTCAGATTTCGACTTGCTCATTCCTTTGTATGGCAGAATGCTAAGTCATATCATTATCATGCCGTAACGGCCTGTCTTAACGTCATGGCTATATGAAGACCGCGTCTCGTGAGTTTGTGCTGTGAACGAAGTTAAAATTCGTCAGTTCGGCTGCAGCGGAGGCGGGGGGAACTCCCCGATACTCTGATACCTCTCTGGCTCCCAAATATTGCTGCAGAACCAGTGAAACACGCCAGTTTGTCAATGCATTTCGCGAACTATGTAGTAGCTCATGATAGTTAATTATAGTGAACGCAACCGCTTGTGTCCCCTGAATACATTCCAAGCAAACTGCGCATAAACTTGGATTCCTGTCGATCAATTGAGTTTTGCGTTCAAACAGCGAACTTTGCAAGAAATTGTGCCAATTCACGTTCACACACGCCGTGACATTTCGCCACTGGTGCCACAAATTCTACCTACAGAATAAGAGGTTGTAACCTATTTTAACTATTATATGTATCATTGTGACTATTTATGTGAGTAGCGCGAATAATTAATTTAAGGTTTCGGTTCCGGTTCAGGTTATTATTACCGGGTACACATATTCTGTATCGTGGCCGGAACTTACACCCCACCAATTTCAAACTGTTGCCTGATTGCATTAAATACAGTAAATGATTTCAATGCTCACTGTGAGCGTTGGCTGCGACGCACACGGTGAGTGCTAAAATCATTTACTGAACGTAGCGGTCATCAAGAGAAGGATTACAGTTGGTGGGGTGTAAGTTCCGGTCACCGTATTTTGCTTAAGCTCAGTGACTGAAATCTGAGATCAGCTGACCGAGTTTAAACGACGCTCGTATTTTAGACGTAGCCAGCTTTTCTTAGATTACAGTGACTGACCTTCAATATATTAAAGCCTAGCTCCAACAGAAACACCTCCATAAGGTCGGGTAAACACTGTTTCGACTATAGAAATAACGCATAGCGCACGAGTTAGTTGACTGCTTGGAAACAGCGACGATTCACCATTACTGATATATCGGCCGCGAGCCCATCGGCACCGCGCTGCACACACAACAGAATCATGCTTATCTCATTCGATACAACCTGTAAAGACGCGTGTAATGGACTGAGTAGAGCTGAACCGACCAGCGCTCAGAATGGACAGTCTATACTACTGTAAACCTTCATTAACCAGTGCTTAGTCTGCCGAGTGATTTTGACACCTCTGTCCTTTGCAAAAACTGCGAGCGGTACAATTAAGTCGCAAGACGACGCAATTTGTAAATCAAACATTAATTGATTGATAGAGGAGCAGACAAGGCATGACAATTCTATGAAAAAATGACATAAACCAGAAAATAAGGGAACAAAATAATAAATAAAGATTTGTGTGTACAGGGAAAGTTCTGTGCGCGATTAATACTTTCATTTTCACTTCGCTATACTTGTAATTAAATATATAAATACATTCACTAATTAATTAAATTATATGCTCTGACTGCAGCAGAAAATGCAAGCTATAAGAATTTGAGGCATCGCACATAATAATCGATCATCAGTACATTGGTGTAATATTTGTTTGCTACTTTGAATATTTAAAAGGAACCATTTGTGTTAGTGGAAATTATGTAACGATCATGAAACTGACCACTTCTTCAAATGCATCACCATGAACAGAGATCACTCAGCCAAAACTAAAGCATCATATACCAATGAACGCCGGGCTCGATGTGTAATCGCAGGTCATCGAGGAGCGGCCAGATTTTGTTTGCGTTTCAGTCACGCCTTCTTTAACGAGTTTGCGCATTCACATTAACTTCCCTATCAAGGTGCTTAATGTTTTATGGAGTTTTGTCTTCTACCATCCAAGCCGCACCCAGCCCGACGAACTAAGAGCATCCGTTCAACCGTCGGTGACCGCTCGCGTCATCGCGTAAGTCACTGAATGCTAAAAAGTAACGCTCCAACATCTTTCCATATGTTTCAGAATGAACGGCGCTATGAAGCTGCTACTGGTTTTTGTGGCAGCTTGCTGCACACCAACGGCCTTTGGAGAAGAAGTGAGAACGTCAAAGTGGAGCTATGGTAAATGATCGATTTTAAAGTCTCATTTATCACTCAGCCTGTAACAGGGGCATTGCTACAATGTATCACGAAGAGCAATTCCTCATTTCTACTCTTCCCTCTATTCTAACTTTTGAAGGCTTTTCACAGATTTCCGTGTAGCTCTCTTGATTTCTCTCTCCTTCAGTTTTCCTGCTGACCTTCCCGTATAGTTCGACTATCGCCGAAGCTCTCATCGCCTCTCTTTTCGTGCCTGGCTTAGACATAATAACTGTACTTTAGAAATAGTAGCACTGTGTAATTACCGTCTCTCTATCTCCATGAAGTAAAAGTATTAGCAAGGACAAAAAGAATAATGTATTAATCGTGAATAAAGTCTTAGCAGAACAGCCCATTTTGACACAAGGTGAAACATCAAACGAGCAGAAGAGTAAATTATCATGATGTAATTGTCATTCTCGAGAGCAATGCAAAATTGTGATTGGCTCTCCCTATTAATGTAATAAATAGTGGCACGTGTACCGATCACTATTTCTACATGATTTAACTTTAGTGTTCACTGCCCTCTCGAAATCGCCAACCGCCGACAATGCCGAACAAGCCAACAATGCCCTGGTGAGTGCAATTGGAGGATCGCTATTGACCTGCAATCCGGGTTGGACTGGACAATTTTGCGAAAGCCGTAAGATATCATGTTATTTATTCCCTGAATAAGAAATGCAACCGGCATGATTTTTAGCAATATGTTCATCAAAAGGTACTGTGACGCCACCGAATCAAAGCATATATGGTCAACTGGTGGATATGGTCAGCTTGCCTAAGTGCGCCGGCTCGTTCCAATTTCCGTATGATTCACTGAGCGACTTTGCCTACATCAATGTTCAATCGGACGGCGGCGCTCCAGTGGTCGTGCTCACTGATTCAAACGGTTCGAATTTTATCAAAAATGAAAGATACGGTGACAACTGCGTAGAATTGCAGGAACGATAGTGGGATCGGTGGAAGCGACTGGCGATGAAACGCAATACCACGTCTTCTACCGAAAGCTTCTCCCCGGGACGTATTCAGTCAGTGTCAGACTGACGATAGGGCAAGCAAATTACTGCGCAGTAGATGTCAATGTAAGGATGATAGGGAAATGAACCGCACTGCGACGATACGCCCCATCCGACCCAATTTCGCTTCGTACACGCTACGCTTTAATATACACAATAATGCCTAAAGCTAACTATTCCGAAAAATCAGTTCTACATCGCTATATTTTAGTATCCGATTTCATGAAGTTTTAATTGTGAACACAAACTTAAAGAAGCTTTCTTGGTTTATTCGATAATGCTCGTGTTTTTAGACGAAAATATTGCGCGTAATTCAGCTATGATACTACGGAATATAGTCATAAGGTTACAAGCGCCAAACACCAGTAGGCGGATATTTTACATCGCCATGCAAAACTTATGAAAACATAGGGACGAAGTCTCCTTGCCCTGTTTAGGTGCCCCTTTGTTTTGCATGACTATGCAAATTATCCGCTTACAAGTCTTAAGCGCTTGTCACAAGTTTCAGCGTTAAGTGTGCGCGGCGCATCGTTCGGACATGAGGGAGGTATCGTCGACGTACATAAAGAATAGACTAATGTAGCATTTGGCAGGCATACTCTGATGTTTCCATTCGGACGGGATTCGTCTCGCCTGCGCAGAACGACTTTCCGCCAGACGATAGGCACGGTAACGCAGATGAGCGGTCATACTTCGTCGCCCACGCGTTCAACCTACCGTACCCCGGCGGTCTGTCAACAGTGATCATCACCGAAGACGGCAGCGACGCGTATCGCGCTGTTCTGGGCAAACGCTATGCCTGCGTCTACGAGAACTTCGCCGGCTGGTTTACCTGCAAAGCGGGCAGTACATATATGGCCAAAGTGAGCGACAGTTGTAACCCTTTAGCAGCGTTGCAATGGTCCGTAGACGATACGCATCACTTTTCCGGATTGCGTTATAACACGTCATACACACATGCACAGGATATTGTAAAAAAATCAAGGCATGTGCGTGAGGTGTGTAATAAAGCTCTCCGGAAAGAGAGGTGTATCGTCCTCGTACGGTACCGCATTCACAATCGTTAAAATTAATAATTTAAGAAAACAGTGAAACTCTTCTATACCGATAGACGGGGGACCGGTAGATTTTGGCTGGTATAAGAGTAATGCCGTTGTAAGCAAAACCGGTGCAAACGAATTTCATATTATTGATAAAGTCAGTATGCTGTTGCAGTGTTAATGAGCCGTAAATTTTGGAATAGAAAAGATTACTTAAAGCAGGCATTTTTCAATCAATCATCAAGAGCAGAAGGGAATGCCGTAACGTGTTAAGTAGCGAAAGCTCTACTAGGCACGTTCGCTCCGGTGTTCACACTATTAACCTCAATCACTACAAGACCAAAACTACATTTTCTTGTTACCGCTCGAAAAATATTTTGGCTATATCTTGACGTGGATGAATCTGGCCTAAGTTTTCAGGGCCTTAGCGATGTCAATATTGAGTAGAGGGATCTATTTTACAAGTCAATTGTAGTTACCACAAATATCGTAACCGCATCTATAGTAAATGCGATAATTTTTTCGCTCTCCTCCACATTAAACGATCACCTCACTGACCGCAGTTGCATACATTGGTCATAGTAATAAAATTTTGAAAATAAAGCGACCTGGGAAACACTAATTAGCTATCTTTAGGACAAATAAATACTAATATATATTTTTAATAATTAAATAAAATAAACTTTTCTTCTTTGTACAGAAACTTTTTTGACACAGTTCCTTGCTTTTCAGCTCGACGGCATTGATTACAACGGAAATCCGCTCCGTCGATCACTAACATTCAGATGCTTGCGTAAGACATTGGAGCCCCATCAGCGATTACGGTAAAAATTTCGTTTCAGTAGGAACAACAACGCAAGCACCAATCACAACGTCGCCGCCACCGATCTCTCAGTGTTTGAACGGCGGCACGCTACTATACGCTGGCACGCCGGACGCTTATTGCTACTGTCCGGTGTTATTCACCGGTCGCTCTTGCGAAAACGCGTTGTGCATGAACGGCGGCTCTCGTAACCAGCTCGGCACTGCGTGCATTTGCCTGGAGGGATTTACAGGCCCTAATTGTCAGAATGGTCAGTTGGGCTTTATTTCACTTTTTAAGCGATGTAAACCACAATATATTCTCATCCCATTCATCTGCTATTCATATTAACGTAACTAAAGTATACTCAAATTATCTCAACAACGGCCATATGCATACTTGAATATTTGAAAACAACTTGTATTCTGTCTATTCACTTGCAAAGTTTGTTTTATTAAGGTTCAATTTTCAGTCAACTGCACATTTACGGACAATATTGGCCTTCTGACTGATCAAACTTCGTTGGTGTTTGTGGTGCGCGCGAGTACATCCATGGCTGCAAACATTCCTCAAATAGCGGCGGCCGCACAAGCTGTCATCGATTCGTACAACGACAGGGGTGCCAACGTATTCCGAACCTACGTGCTTGTGTCATTTGTCAATGGAGGTAAGAGTCATTTTTTAGAAACTCTACTTTCAGCGTGTGCATTTCAGCTGTGCAAGTGCAAAACTTCCTCACTTCGGGAGACAGTTGGAGGTTTATATCAGCTTTGACTAATCTGGCTAACAACCTCCAACCTGGTGCTGACTGCAAGGATAATGTAATGGATGCTGTGTCATCCACCTTCGAAAGCTTCATCTTAACCAAATCGCCCATATTTGTGTTCACAGACGCATACGCCAATGATTATCAAGCCTTCTTTGGAATTTTCAACAGGAACGCCAATATCAAGTTCCCGGTACAGTAAGAGAATCAGTTTGCATCACGGCACTTTGTAAGAGCAGCTGCGCAAGGCGAAAAACGGCAGTTTATGAGCATTCTCGTTCCATCTTGTCAGGAAATGAACGATTCAGAAACAAAATATTCGATTTTTTAAAATTATTTAAAAACTATTCCAAGTCTTGAAAATAAGTATTTGCACCCTAGCGACATTTTCAGGATGCTGCTCATTATTTTATTATTCTGTAAGCAAGTGCTCTGATGCAGATATCTAGCAAAATGCACACTTAATAACGTAAATTACTGTTTCCAGATTTATTTCATCACTATTACTCCGACACCTGAGTCTGGTTGTGTCAACGAGCCGCTTTATCCGGGAAATCGAGCGATGCAAGACGTCGCTCGGTACACTCAAGCCTTGTCAATGGCTGTAGATAGCACATCGCCGAACCTGCGCAATGTATCGTTACAATTTGACATTTTAAATATTGCAAATGGTGAAAAATGTTTGTATAGCTGATCCAAGGGGTTCTGTTGGGGACAACGAACGGTATGAATCCCGTTTATTCGAACGATATGCAGCAGTGCTCGCGTCAGCCGACCTTTCAAGCTTTCTATGCTGACTCTTCCGCTACTAGCATTATCTTTATGGCAACTGGCGGTAAGTGTTTGAATCGTGTTTTTCCTTAAAAGCACCTTAAATGGTTTCTTATTCCTCGAATACAAGAGTCTTCACCCCTCTCCCCCCACGGCAAGTTCTATACGCCAATCGATTGTGAATAGAGATATTTTTAAGTCAGGAGGAACATTGCTAAAAGATAATACATATTTCCCATATTAATTCTCCTTGGAAGATGGTTCCACTACTAAAAAAAGGTTGAGCTCTAATAGGAGAGGGTCCTCATAAAAATAAAAATAGTAAATATTGGTGGAATTAGAGCAGAATTATTTCCGGAGCGGTTGTGCTACTATTAGTATTAAGCGTTGATTGCGTTCAAGGCTCCCTACATTTGTAACTTACAAAGTGCACTAGATCATCACAATATCATTCCCATTGAAATAAAATAATATCTGTCACGTAACCTTATAAACAAAACATTCTAATAAGCATCCTGAAAAATAAGATTTGTTTCAGAGATAGAAACACAGACTTTAATGTTTTACAGAAAATAACTAATATTTTTCAGTGGGCCTGCAACTCTCCGTGATCGATCCGAATGGTGCCGTTGTAACCCCGGTTACCCAGTTTCAACTAGGCAACGCCTATGGATGGTATTTGGCCAACCCAGTAGTTGGTCAATACCTACTTCAGCTGTCTTCCTCTCAAAGCGATTCGCCCTGCAGCTACCGTATCTTGGCTCGCAGCAACTACGACTTCTTCTATTCTTCTTCGCCAGGACTCATCTTCGACGCCGGGTTCAGCGAACCCGTCTACAGTATGTCCTCTACTTGCTCTTCATCATTTATTACTCTAACATGTGTTTATAAGGCAATATGGAATGAGAATTATTCGCATTTTCCTAATGACCTAATGTCTTCATAAATGCAGGCATTCTAAAAATTTCACCTTTAAAGATAACGCTCGACACATAGTTGCTGTCTTCAATGGAGAACCCATTATCGACCCGTATCGTCAGTTTGCCGAAATAACCATCTACGGAAACGATGACAACGATGTTCGTCAGTCTCTGTACATGTCGAGCGGGACGTATCGCTCCGGTTGCACCTACAAGATGTACTTTGGCGCATATAACTGCCGAACGCCCGAACGGTTGCTCTATATCACTGTAAGCACATCGAGCACATGCATTTCTTTCAAGAGGTGATGACGACTTTACAGGTGTACGCGGATGACAACTTGGGCAACACCATTCAAAGATCAGCGGTCGGCTACTGTGCAGCAAGTAT